>VXAL01009494.1:65708-102632 GCA_013399475.1 Chauna torquata | reverse complement strand
GGGGGGGGGGGGGGGGAGGAGTGTGTTAGAAAACCTCTTATCTGTGCAAATCAAGACCAGCTCTCTCGTAAGATCTCTTTCTTTTCTTATGGATTCAAACACTTCCTTGATTCTTACCAAGTCAGACAGTTCACATGCATGTGTGTGCACCCCTGTGTTTTTTTCTCCAAGTGACTAACAGTTAATTTTCCGAGCAAGCGAGTTATAGNAAAAAAAAGAATTTGAGTCCAGTTGGTTGCTTTCAACGGCATTAATCATAACAGAGCTAAAAACCTCAATGTATCTCTCACTTGCTCTTTCTTTTTTTAAACTGACTTGTGTGGTGCATGTGAAGTTTTGTAAATCATCCTGAAGAGGCTTGCTGTGGTGACTGAGTGCATGTGGTAAATTCATCACTGGTGCAAGACCAAGGCCAGTGTCTCTGCTGAGTTGTACCTGAGGTGGTTTTTAGAGCCTTATTTTGATCAGCCCCTGAGTATTTTTAGAATGAGCTTGCTCAGGCAAATGAGGAAGTCTGGCAGAAGTTTCTTCCGGGCTTCTCATGCATGCTGCTCTCCATGGGGTTGTGTGGACACGAGAGTAAGTGCTTTGTCTGGACGTAGAACGAAACATTTTTTAATCTTAAAATAAAACGCTCATGGCGTCTGCTGTGCTTGGGGATTTTGGAAGAGGAGGGATTCTGCATGTGTGAACAGTGTGTCACAAGAAAATAGTTGTTCATGTCTTTTGTTTGTCTTTCTTAGCAGCAGTTCAGCCATCTGATTAGGAAATGCCAGATACCTTCCAGCGAGATAGCTGGTGGAAGTTATTTTTCTTTTTTAGCAAGTCTTCCACTAACCTTTTTACATTATTAATCAACAATGTGTTACATTTTATCAGTGGATGGGCAGTTTTATTTTAAAATGTGGCAAATAACCTTAATTTACTGACCAATAGAGAGTCTGAACTGTACCACAGCTGGGGGTGTTTGTGCTCTGATGTGCTGTCTGATTTCAACAGCTCCTGTTGTTTTCCAAGGAGGAAAAAATGAAGAAAATGCAGGGGAAATTCTTTATCTCAGCAAAGAGTCCTGCTTGCCTACAAGTGATCATTTAAACTGTGACTCTGACAGCTTATAAGGACAGCTTATGGTTTATGTATTTCTTTATTTTAGATAGAAGCTGTGTGGAAAACAGTAGGACTTGCAATAAAAGCTGCATTGCAGGTCCTGGGTTTGGCATACACTTGTTTTCTGCAGAGGTGCTTCTTTTTTCAGTTGTTACAGTGATGCACTGAGGAGACAACGGCTGCTGGTGATGGACCTTTGTTCTACTCATGCTTTCGCCACGTAGGAGTTGGGTTCTGATGCTAAGCCTCAACCTGCCCTTCTGTAAAAGGGGAGGAGTGGTGTTGCTCCCTTCCGTTGAGTTTTACTGGAGGCAAACACTGGTGGGTCCCTGTTTCCTGGTGGTAATGGCCAAAATGAGATATGGTCCAGGACCCCACATGTGCTAGGAGAAGGAGGTGCAGGCTAGGGCTGAATGCTGTTGGCTCAGTGGTTCTTTCTGCTCAAGCACAGCTGGTTTCTCGTGGGGACTGGTGCTTTGCAAGGCTGTAACCTGCTCAATGTCAGTGGGATACCATCCCCAAATGCCGGAGAAAGAAGAAAAGTGCACAAGGTACTATGGCCTGAATGAAGTACTACGGCCTGATAAAAGACTATGCAGTGTCTGTATGAATGTGCGGGGACCAAGCTGAGGCTGCTGTCAGCTTGAATCTATGTGCACAAGTGTATGCATATCTTTTACTATCTGTCTGCTGACCCTTCCGTTTCACTGTCCCTAGGTACACACTGAAAATGAACCCAAATAATGCTGAGTTGGAGAGGGTGAGCAACAGCTCTGCCGAGAGCCTCAGCCCACCTTTCAGGAGCGTCCACGTCAGCTTCACAACTGGCTCCACCGACAGCCTCAACTCAGACACGCAGACTGGCAGTGATGGCAGTAAGTGACCACTGGGTGTAGGAGAGGTAGCATCAGAGCTGAGAAAGGGGTTACCCCATCCTGAGTCCCACTGCTGGGGCAGCATCTACAGAGCAGGGATCACAAGGGTTCCATCACCTAGTTCTCCCAGCAACCCTTTGTCTACTGTCACCCTTCTGCCTCTTGATGCACTTAAGATGAATATGGCAGAGCCAGACAAGCATCATGGGTTTTTTTCCTCTTTCATTTGGCCAGAGCCAAAATCTGTTTGTCCTGTGGTTCTCATCTTGTCTGAATAAAATCTCTGTCTGAAAGCAATTGTGCTCATCCTGCTTGTGCTCTAGCACAAGGCCACAAGTAAGCTTTCATTGAAAGTCCTCTATGGATTTGAGGAGTACCAGAAGGAGTCTTGTGCTAGAGGTGATCTCTCCCTCTCATTGTGTTCCTAGTTGTTTCTTGAAGGGGAAAAAATCTGCCTGCACTTGTTTAAACGAGATTAAAAAATACTTACTATGAAGTCACTTTCTTCATAAGTGTGTATCTTAGACATGCACTAACGTGTTCAGCAGCTCAGAAAGTATTTCCTTTGCAAAAGCAACCTTCATGTAGTGGAAGTTCTGTCTTTCCAAGAGCAACAATGTACAGCAGTAAAATTAAGAGCCAGAGCTCTGGAAAGTCCATTTTTCCACTGCTAACTTGGAGTCTGAGAGTGAGACTGTGCCAGAAAGTCATACATGGGGAAGGAAAACTTGCATATGTTGGATTTTCACTTGCTGGGCACAGAAGCAATTTGCTGTCAAAATGATACGGAACAAGAGGATTTCTCTGCCTCCACTGGCAGAAGCAACTGTTTAAACTCATCTCAGGAAGGCTGAGCTTTAAAATGAATAACCCGCATGTGATTCTTCTTGCTGATGTAAGCAAGCAGCTATGCAGTCAGTCACTGTGTGAGGTGAGCTCAGATTAATTTGCTATGCTGTCAGATGTTAAAATACGGGGGATGGGTTAAGCCCTTTACTGCAGAAGGAATCTATACTGAAGATGCAGAGCACTGCTAGGAGAGTTGTGAAAGGGTTTCAGTTGTTACCCTGTGCTTGGGACAGAGCCCAGCAGCATGTAAAAAAGAGGTAAGAGCAATTTGGCATTTGTGAGCTATGTATGTGGACAGGTTGCCAAAGGTTCCAGTGCTGCCGTTTGTTCTGTAAGCCTCCATCAAATAAATCTTGCCTCTCGAAACGGGGATTCGACTGTGTGTCCTGGCAGAGGTGCATTAGTTGAGTTGGTCCTGGGCTGCGTGCTGAAGAATTTCTCTTGGCTGTATCTTCTGCCAATGCTCCTTGGACTGGAAGTGGCAAGAGATGCCCTGCTGAATGATTCCTGTCTGCAGATTTTGCCATTGTTTCAATGGAGGGGATCTTTCCCATGGACCAGGCAGGGTATGATGCAGGTGTTTGAGTTTCTGTTAAAGCTTGCGGCGTGCATCTCTGTTGGGCTCTGCAGTGAACTGTGCAGTTGGAGAGCAGCTGAAAGTGGAGAGCAGCTGATAGTTCTAGTGGTTGGGTGTACAGTGCAGGCAGACACCTGGGGTAAGAGCCTAACAGGAGTCGGGGAGCTCAGCACCCAACAGCTGGTGGGCAGCTGGGACAAGAAATGTATGCTGATCCCCAGCATTTCCTACAGAGCTGTTTCTGAGAATGTTGTCAAAGATGGGGTGCCAAAACTGCCTTGCATGGGAAGCTCATCTTCCACAAAAGCCGAAATCAGTGCTGCCTGTATATGGGGAGTCTCTCAACAGTGTTGCTCAGGATGTGGTGGAGTGCAGTAGGAACATCCAAGCAACTTTGGCAGTGGAAGTGACATGAAAATTGATATCATCCTACCAAGCTCTGGTGGGGAGGGACAGGCACAACTTGAGCTGGCATCCACTCTGGTAGCTAAGAACTAGTGGACCTTCCTCCCCTTGGCTGGTCTCAGGTGGCAAGCAGCTAACAGGTTTGCTGTTCTGACACAGGTGTTAGAGCTTCAAGCCTGCATGTGGCACTGCACAGACACACCAGTGCAGGCTGGGAGCTCATGGATCTGAGTCCCAGCCCTTGGAGGTTGTGTGGGAGAGCTGGTGAGTCACCGAGGTTGTGAGGAAGACAAGCTTCTGCTGCAGGGTGGCCTGAAACTGCCCCAGGGTGTTCCTGTGGGGCCAGCGGAAAGTCACAGTGAGGAAGTGCCTGCTGGGAGCTGAGCCCTCACCAGCATCCTTGTGAGAAAGAAGGATGGCTTGCTACCAGTCTGCAATAGTCAATTTTGGAAGCTGAGTTCAAAGAAAGCAATAGATCCCATTGCCTGCTGAACTTGCTTTGAGCAAAACACCACCATGCACTTTCTGAGGTCTACACTTGTGTGCAGATCTCAAGTTTATTGAGAGTCCCAGCTGTCATTCGACTGATTTAGAAAACTCTCTGAAATAATTTTGTTGCTTCTTTTGATTGCCCCTTCAGACCCCTTTCACTCCATATTTTCTTCTGTCTCCATGACCTGAAAGTCTTGGTCTTTATTTCAGTGTCATATCATCCTTTTCTGCTTTTCTCCTCTTCTGTGACATGCAACCGTATTACCTGTCTCCAGTCTAGCCAGGGTAGGAAAACAACTCTTGTAGCTGCCTGAATGAGCCAGTCATCGCAATCCCAATCCATGTGCAAATGACATATGGAGCTGCCAGGGTTTAGTGATACATAGTGGGGCCAGTTGCTCTCTGGGCAGGGAGGTCTGATGTAAACTGAGGGAAAGACAGTGGGGAGGCCAGATTTTTTCAGGAGGGTGGAGCTTGCCAAATCCCATCCCTTACCCAGTGACCCTTACCCAACGTGAGGCAGAGAGACAGGTTCAATATTCTTCTTGGGCTGCTCTGGTCACGCTTAAGCCAGAGGGCCAGAGCTGTGTGTTGCGTGAGTCACTCTTATCACACCATGCTGGTGAGGCACTGGGTGGCAGCTCCCAGATGAAACAGGCTTTGCTTAAGAGATTGCTGTCAAACGAGTATCCCCAAGTGCTTCATTCTTACCTTATTGTGGATGATGTCACAGCTTAAATATTTACCTTCTGCCAGCTTTTTACTACCGTGTATGCAGTTCATAGGAAAGTAGTTTCAGGTTGGGGGAGCATTTCTTCCCTCAGAGAGTGGTCAAGCACTGGAACGGCCTGACCAGGGAGGTGGTGGAGTCACCGACCCTTGCGGTTTTTAAGAGGCGCCTGGACAAGGTGCTACAAGATATGGTTTAGTAGCTTAGTGGGTAGTAATGGTGATAGGATGACGGTTGGACTAGATGATCTTGACGGTCCTTTCCAACCTTGTGATTCTGTGATTCTGTGTGATTCTGTGATTCTCTAGATAGCTGGCTGTAGCTTGCTTTGCAAAGCTGCTGTATTAAACCAGATTAAAGACCTAACCCCTTCAGTGCAGCTTTGCAGCCGTGAATGGATGAGGATCACCTGTTGGGTTCAGATGTGATCTGGCTTGCTTCTTTGTTCCCAGCTGGGTACCGGCGGAGGTAGCCTATGGGGGTGCTGGGGACATGGTAAGGGGCCTGTGTTCCCAGCCAGCAGTTGCCATTCATTGAATCCTGTTGTGTCTCACTGTCTCTTAGGACACTCGTCTGAGCTGAACCACTCGCCCCCTCCAGCTGAGAGCCAAGTGTTTCCCCCTGTCTCTTTCCCTCCCACCTCCAGTGATGATGGTCCCTCTTCTGCCCCCAGCTGCCCACCCCCTCTGCCCCAGAAGAAGACAGTGAGCAGAACAGTGTCATCCCCAGATGGCTTTTTTGGGGGACAGGCGTCTTCAGGCAAAACAGCTGGCACGGTCGGCCCCAGGCTGAACATCAGTCACTCCGAGAGCAATGTCTGCCTCCGAGAGGAGCCTCCCTTCATCCACCCGGCTGGCCTGGGGGGCCGCCCTGGCATCTTCTCCTCCTCAGAGTCCCTGGAGAAAGCCTCAAAAGGAAATGGCTACTGGGGCTCAGCCACCAGTAAAAGCACGGGGGCCTGTGTCCCTAGCAGAAACCTCCAGTCCCTTTCCTCCTCGCAGCTCAGTGTGTCCAGCCAGGTGTCGTCAGGCTCCAGCCTCCAGCTCCACAACCTCTTGAGCAACATCGACAGCAAGGAGGGAGTGTACACCAAGCTGGGGGCCCTCTATGCTGAGTCCTTGCGCCGCCTGGTTGCCAAGTGTGAGGACTGCTTCATGCGGGAGCAGAAGAACGAGCTGCACTTCAGCGAGAACAACTGGTCACTCTTCAAGCTGGCATGCAACAAGCCCTGCTGTGACTCAGGGGATGCGATTTATTACTGTGCCACCTGCTCCAAGGACCCTTCTACCACCTATGCTGTGAAGGTAAGCCTCTGCTCAGGATAAGCCTGGGTACGGCTTATCTCCACCTTCCTGTTGGGAGGATGAGGCAAAGACCTGCCAGGTCCATATCCCATAGCAGAGCTGGGACTGAACCTCTGGGCTCCTTTCCACGCCCCTGCCTGATGTATGGATGTTGAATGAAAGAGTGGGAGCTTAGTGGTACAGCTTTGAGAAGTACCAACAGCATATGCTGGCCTGTTTTCCCTGTGCTCATCTTTCTCACATCTGAAGTCTTGCAAGTGAAACCCCCTTCCAAGATTGCTAGTTTTCCTCCACCCCTTGAAAAGGTTAATTTAGAGGTGTAGTTTTTTTGTTGTAACAAATGTCAGCCAGGTGCTTATTGCTGCAGACTATTAGGGACTACAACCCAAAAACATTTGTGCAAATCATAAACTCAGCGTTGTTCACCTCTGACAACACAAGCTGCTTAAAAGCTATTCAAAAGGCAGCCTTTTTCCCTCTGCCTGCCTTTTAAGTGGAAGGTCTGACCCAGAAACCATGTGAGTGCTTGTATGATCTTGAAACTACAGGCTTTAACATATTGCAAGTCTTGATTAAACAATGCAAGGCTGACCTAGACATGCTGTGTAAGGTCGGGTCTGAAATATATTTCTGTAACTGTACAGAATTCATGTTTGAAATGGAAACTTGAGGTGCAATGGTTCAGCTCTCTGAAACCTAGATAAATAAGCTTAGGCAACGTGTTTCATGCGTGTCCCATGGATTTGGGGTTCTTGACCCATGTTGCTACTTGAATACAGAGACTTCAGTTTCTATTTGGACTTCACCCTAGGGGAAGCGCATTGCTGCTTCCTCTTCATGTTGCTTTCAAAACCTAAAATAATTCCCAAACAAGCACTGCCAGAGATGCATTTAGCAACAAAAAACTTCTGCTGAATTGTTTCCACCGTTACAAACCCCAAGGGGATGCTTTAGCTAAGTGATAGCTTTAAAGCCAGTTGATTTTCTAAAGGAAGTAGTCAACCCAACAGGGGGGCTGTGAATAACCAGAACAGAGTTGGATGAGGGCTTGCCCCAATACCTCTAGTCCAGCACTCAGAGCAGCAACTTCTCTTGCATGTTATACCTAAATCCATCAAAAATTTCCTCTGGAAACCTCAGAACTGCATGGTGGACTGGTGTGTTCCTTTTCAATATGTGGTTCCCTGTGGTACACGCAGACCTTTACTCTTGCCTGCCATGTTTGGTGGGGTTCAGAGGCTCAGCTCTACTGCTGTAGTGGATGAATTCTTGCCAAGGCAGAAACACCACATTTTCAGTCTCTGAACGGGGCTGGTCTTGTGTCCCCATGTGCTTATTCTGTGCTCTTGGTACTCTGCAGAGCACTGTAATAAAGCCAAAACCAGTCCATCAGGGCTGTACTCTGCACCAGCATAAAGTCACGTATGTGTTTATGTACGTGCACTCACACACCTCCTGCAATGTTCCAGTGTGCCACCTTTTTTTTTTCAGTAGCTGAAATAGCGAATACTTGCAAAACTGGCTGATTTCTAGCTGTTCCTCCTGGTTTGTGGTACAGATTTTCTGACATGCAAGAAATCACAGACCTGTAGTTAAAATTAGAGTTGGATAACTCAAGATCTGGCCAAGGAGCCAGCTGAGCAGCCAGAGCCAGAGTTCAGGTTGTGCACAGACACAGATATGTATAAAATAGCTAGAAGGAGCCAGGGTTACATGAAATGGCTTTAGAGGAGTAAAGCCAAGTTATGCTCCCCTCCTTGGCTTCTTTCTCTGCTTAAAGATGCATGACTAAGCCAGCCCCAAGCTCCTACTTGGAGCTTGCTCCATGGAGGATGCCTCTGGTGCAGCCAAAGTCATGAAGAATGGCTGGCTGGGGAAGATCTCTCTGACTCCATTTGGTTGCATTTATTCTTCCTCTTTCCCTTGTCCTAAGCCTTACACATCTTCTGTATGTGGGGAGGAACAAGCAGGTTTGTGCAGTGGAGGGCTGGAAAGCATCCTCTGCCTGTGGAGACCTTCTGCAGCTTGCTGCGGCCCACTCTGTGAATCTGTGGTCTGTCCAGCTCTCCAGAGATTATCTTTCCACAAAATAAGCATGCAGCAGCAGCAGCAGGGTATTTTTCGTTAGAAGGAAAAGGACAATAGCTGTTTGAAGTGCCCCATCTCCACACTATCGTCTCATCTGAGTGAATTACCTGCAAACGCCTCGATTCAAACCATTGCTAGCGGAATACAAAAGCAGCCTGCTTCTCTAGCTCTTCTCTATTCTTGCATTTATTTTAACTTGGGGGCAAAATGAATTTCTTGTCCGATTTTGCATGCACACCACGACTGGCAGTGACATGCTCCAGGGTTTGAAACCTTTTATGCTGAGTTTCAGCATGTTGTTGATTCCTGTGGGTGAGATATAAATACATTCCTAAATAAAAGGAAAAAAAAAAGCATACAAGAGAAATGCCAGAAGGCTCCATAAGCTAATGGATACTCCTATAATAAACCTTGGGTTTGTTTAGTCTTTAATGCAGTCATAATGCTAAAATACAGAACAAAGTGAAGACAAAGTCATGTGAGTTTAAGAAAATCCAGACTACAAAGTGTGTGTGTTGTTTTTTTTTTTTTTCCTCCCCTTGAGTTTGCAGTACTCTCACTTATTTCTAAAGCTGTTAGCTCCCACTTTCTCTGGAGTTTTTTTCCTTGTGCTGATGAGTATAATTTGTTGCTGGTTTTCCTCAGCCATTGATCAGGGTTTTGAGAGTAGTTACTGACACAAGGAAGGCCAGTGTTTGGTGAGAATATGAAAGGAGCTCCAGGACTTAGGACCAGAGAAGGGTTATGAGGGAAGAAAGCGCTGGAGCTCTCTATCCAGTCATCACTCCAAACAAGGCCACCCTCGCAGCTAGGTCAGGTTGCATGGGGCCTTGTCCAGGCAAGCGGCAACCATTTCCAGAGATGGAGGCAGCACATCATCTGCTATAGCCTTTGCTTTTCCATCTGCAAAATGTCTCTTGAGTTGTAGGGGGGATCTTTCTGACATCTGTGACACAAAAGCTGTGTTGATTCAGTTGGCAATGAAACAAAATCTCCAGAAGTCACTTGTGGGTGGGCTGTCTTCCTCCCTTCTTGCAAATACTGAGCATTACCTGACATGTCTAGAAATGGGGCTTAGATGTCTGGTTGCTCAGGTTGGTGTGCTGCAGGATGGGAAAGATCGACAAGCCAGGAGACAGTTTAAAGTACTAAAGGAAGTAATACGCACCCTGCTTCTACTAACATCTTAGAGTATGCAAATCCCAGCTTAGGAACCCACCTCTGACCTTCTGATCTATGCCCTATCTCTGTCACTGACAGATAAGACTTTTCTTTTGGTCTCTCCTCACAGATTTGTAAAACCCAAGAGTCCAAGGTGGCTGCTTCATACTGCAGCCCCTCAGTGCCAGTCCACTTCAACATACAACAGGACTGTGGGCATTTTGTGGCCTCTGTACCCTCCAGCATGCTGCTGGCTGCAGATGTGGGGAAAAGCATGCCTGGGGATGGCCTCCGTCCCTCCCGCACTGCCAGTGAGCACGACTGTGTGGTGGTCATCACCCGGGAGGTGCCGAGCCAGACCACGGCTGACTTCGTGAGGGACTCGGTGACATTGCACCAAGCCAAGCCTGAGCTGTATGAACGTCGTGTTTGCTTCTTACTCCTCCAGCTCTGCAATGGCCTGGAGCATCTCAAAGAGCATGGCATAATCCATCGTGACCTGTGCCTGGAGAACCTCCTGCTTGTCCCCTGCAAGCCCCCCATGAGCTGTGTGAAAGCCAAAGATGACAGACACTTGCCCCGCCTCATCATCAGCAATTTTTTGAAAGCCAAACAGAAACCAGGATCCGGAGACTCCAAACTGAAGAAGAGTCAGGCCAGGCTGGCCCCAGAGATTGTGTCAGCTTCTCAGTACAAGAAATTTGATGAGTTTCAGACTGGAATTCTTATCTATGAGCTACTGCACCAGCCCAACCCCTTTGAGGAGAAGGTACACCTCAAGGAGCAGGAGTACAGCCCCAAGGACCTCCCTGCTCTGCCCAGCCTGTCCATCTACTCCCGGGGGCTCCAGCAGCTGGCCCATCTGCTTCTGGAAGCAGATCCCATCAAGCGTGTGCGGATCACTGAGGCCAAGCAGATGCTACAGTGTCTGCTTTGGGGGCCCCGGAAGGACCTCACCGAACAGCCCCTCAGCCATGAGGAAGCCCTCCGCCAGGTGCTTCAGAACTGGGTGGACATGAAGCGTGCCCTGCTGATGATGAAGTTTGCAGAGAGGGCTGTGGATACAGAGCGGAGCATTGAACTGGAGGACTGGCTGTGCTGCCAGTACTTAGCATCTGCTGAGCCTGCCTCCCTCTCACACACATTAAAACTGCTGCAGCTGCTTTGACCTTGGACGTGTCTCAGAGGCAGCTGAGGGCTCCTGATTACCTTGCAGTGAAAGGTACATAGCCCCGTTATATGTGAGAGGCTTGAATCTCAACTGCGAACACATGGTTCATCTCCTGTCCTGTGCTCTGATCAATGTAAGACATTTAGTACATTGAGCACTGTTAATTTGCAAGCAGGTACAACTGGGAACCTAACCCTCTTTAGAGAGATTTTTTTTTTTTTGGTATGGTAAGTCTGTGGACTAATAAACTTCTGCTCATGTGTGTGCATGTTTCTAATGAACACAATGTACTTGAGTTGATTTCTGCACCTACAGGACAGTCCTTTGATCCCCACCCCCCTAAAGCATCAGAGCCTCTTTGCCTGGAAACACCAGTGCTCGCCAGAGTGGGCAGCAGGGATGAACAGTTGGCTTATTCTCCTGGGGAGCAAAAGCAATGCATATAATGCTCCTTTGCAAGGGAGAGCCAGCAGGGTCTTTCACATTCATGTCTGTTTTGACATCTATTTTGTTTCTCGCTTTAAAAACAAAAATCACTGCTTGTTTCTGTGTATAAGCTGTGTTTTCTGCTGTGGGCAACTCAATATCACCTGCCTATTGTCTTCTTTAGATGCTAATACAGCATTGCCTTCCTGTCTAGCATTGCTGCCTTGTATGCTGCTGATTTGTGAAAGGGTGAAAGAGCCAGGATGGGACTGTTCACAAAGATGATGCTGCATGCTGGGAATTACCCCTTGTAAAGTTAATGAAATGGAAAATCCCCAATTCACCTCCAAGGCCTCAGGGAAGAAAGTCGGGGCCAGGCTGCTTTGCTTTCCCCATCCCTCCAGCTCCTTCCCTTCACCTGGTAACTCACCTGTCCCTTCTTTAGCATGTATTTAACCCCTGTATCAGGAGATTAGCTGGCCAGTGGGAGGCTGGTGCCACTAGCCTCTTGTCTGGGAGGCCTTTATTGCTGCTAGTGTTTGTATTAAAAATGCACAGGGCTGGGTGCACTGTGAACATTTTCTTCCAACAGATGTGGTATGATGGAAGAGGGACAAGCTGGCCTAGTTCCCTCTCACCCATTTCCCTCCATTGAGACATACAGCAGCTGCCTGGCTTGGTGGAGAGGCCATGCTGCTGCTGACTTTTCAGGAAAGTTGCGGGCTGCTTTTATACTCTTCCATCCCAATATGAGGCAGAGATGAGCTACCTTGCTCCTGGGACTGTTTGTGCAGCCCTTGGAGAAAGGGTAGGTTTGGGGCTTCTGGAGAGAGCCCAGCATCAGTTTTGTTGAGGGAGGACATCATCAGCTGAGCTACCTCCCTCCCAGCTGAAAATGGGGAGAAATTCATAAGCACTTTCCTCCAGTCTTGATTCACCTACAGCTCCAGCCTGCTCTCTTGTGGGAATTTTAATTCCTCAGTATTTCTGACACTTCGTACACTTTCTGTGAATCTTTTCCAGGCTTCTCACCTGGATTTTTTAGCCTGTTTGGCTTCAGTTGCTGCTGATGGGAGGGAATTGTTCCTTGGCTGGGCACCTGTTTGCAATGAATTTCCCCCAGTTCCCTTAGGGAGGAAGCTGTGCATGTCCCTGCCTGCTGAAAGAATGTGGGAAGACTCCAACTGCTACCGTTGGGGATTTTTTTATATACTGGCTTTCTTGTGCTTGTCTCTTGCATACACTTCCCTCCAACACAGGCAGCATGAGCCTTCTGGCTTGGGACCCAATGTCCTGTAGACCATCCTGCATGCTTTGCCCTGGGAAGTCTGGCCCCAGCCTGCTGCATGAGGTCTCATGTGGGCCAGGGGAGTGATTAAACAGCTGGAGAACTTGCCTGAAAGAGCCCAGCATATTTTGCTTAGATAAGATGAAGAGATGGATCAGTTTTTAAGCATGGATGGAGGGAACAAGTTCAAGGCAGCTCTGCAGGACAATATGAAAGGAGACAAGGCCTGACCATGACCAAGCCAAGCTTAATGCCAGCTGTGCTGGCAACAGGGAGATAATATATGGGATAAGTGGCTTGCAAGGCTTGGGCTGAGTGCTCACCAGAACCCAAGAAGTAGTCAAACATCCAACTAGCCCACATAAAACAAGGTCGGATCCATTTTGCGTGCTGAGTTTCAGTTTAGTGACAAACCCTGGCCCTGACATAAGTATTGCTGTGTGGCCTGCATTGTGCAGGATGTTAACCTAATCCATAACCTGATCATAAAGCTTTCCCATGAGTTTGGGTGCTTGAGACTGGTTCTGGTGTTGGTCCTGGTACCCTGCAGCAGTATCCCCCATAGATCAGGGCCAACAATAGTCTTGTAGCATTTTCAGCTATATTGACATTGGGTAGGTGGCTTCATGATTTCATATATACAAAAACTCTTAGCTCCATGCTTTGCTGATATCTTCACCTCTGATATTTCATGCTTCTCCAAGTTTCTGTTGTGCAGCTGTTCTGGGGAAAGCAACCTTCAAGCTCTAGTTGAATGCCACAGCCAAGTCTGAGGGCTTTGCTGGCTTACTTTCCCCCCATTAGCCTTGCAGTCATCAGCATGCCCTGGGCAGTAACCCCCCAGCTCTACCTAGGCATACTTGTCCACACACCCAAAATCCTCTACAGAGATGGTGGAGGGGGTTGATCATCTCTGTTCCCTGACCCTGTACCTTGGGGGCCAAGCATGTCACCCACTCAGGGGGATTGCAGGAGACATCCAGCTGGGACATGACTTGGGGTACAGGTGCCACAGGGACAGTGTCAAGGGGTGACTGCTGGGGAAGCACCAAAGACCCATGCCTTTCAGTTGTACTGCTGGGTGGGGAAAGGAGTGTTTCTTGTCTTGTGCTGCCCCCAGACAGACTGCCAGCCCCTTTTCCTGTGTCCAGGTTCCCAGCGGTCCTTGAGCACGAGAAAGCTGGCAAGATGTGGCTCCCTGCACATACCTGGTAGCCCCATGGAGGAGAGGTTCCCAGGAGCTGGACACAGTTGCTGACCAATGCACATTTGCAGCATAGACAAGTTTGGTGGAGAAGTTGCATGCTTTCCACATGAGGTGAGGCTGAGACCCAAAGCCCCAAGATAAACACTGGGCAGGCAGTGCTGCTGGGAGCCCTTTTGCCCAGTCTGGTGACTCCCACACCTTGCTTCAGTGCATCCCTCAAAGCTGGGGGATATCCCAGAAACAAAAGACAATCTGGGTCTCTGGAAATTACTTGACCAATAGCTCCTATCACTCTGCATGCTCACATGTGCAGGACATCCCCTAGCCAGCCACTCAAGGTAGCCCAGAACAGGTTCAGTTCTGCTTTGGCTTCTTGGCAAGCAGCAGCAGCAGCAGAATGAGGCCATAAGAGAGGGGAAGGACACTGTTGTAGGAAGTCCAGAGCAGGCAGAGCACAGAGAAGCTCTCAGTCTCCATAGCCACCAGGATGTAGGCAACGATGAGCTGCGTGAAGACCCAGGTTGTGCCACGGTAGATGAGTTTTGCAACACAGGAGGTGGCCCAGGCACTGAGGAAGTGATGAATGCGGTAGTCGGCCTCCACCATGATGGCCCAGCACAGGAAACCAAAGACCTGCCCAGGCTGGAGGCCGTGCCACCAGGCGGAGAAGGCAAAAGTGGCAAGGAGCGGCTGGGTCGGGCAGCGCTTGAAGACCAGCCTCCTCAGCCAGTGGGACGTGCTCTTGTTCCATGTTCGGGTGAAGACAGCCAGGCGGTGAGTGGTCTCCAGCGTCCACAGGTCATGGCCTGAAAGGTCTCCCTGCCCTGCTGCCAGCCCAAAGCCTGCCACCTCGAGAAGGGCCTCATCCAGCATCCAGTGCGAATAGTAGGCCAGCCTGAAGAGCAGGGCCCGTGTCCACATGTGGCGCAGGCCAGCTGGTCCAGCGCAGCCCTGTGTGTGGGGCAGCCAGCCCTCCAGCCCCACACGCAATGCCTGCAGTGCCAGCGCCCAGAGGCACCTCTGGCCAGCAGCCCCCCGAGGTTGGGGGGCAGCATTTGAGGACTTGGCTTGTACCTGAAACCTGCTGAAGGAGCACAGGGGGCCTCCGAGGAGGGCTGGGAAAAAAAGCAGATAGCTGCAGAGAGGCAAGGCTCGCTGCAAAAGCCCCTGGCCAGCTTGGGGCGGTACAGTACCTTCATGAATATCCAGGGCCAGAGACGTCACCTTCTGGGTAAGCAGCATGATGGCAGAGAGGGCAACGGCTGGCCTGGAAGGAGAGGGCACCTGAGAGCTGCTGAGAGTCCCTCGAAAGGAGTTCATGGGTACATATGCTATCCCACCTCCCCACTGCCGTGCCTGCAATGTCACCCACGCACAGGGATGCAGCTGGAGGCCAAGGGGAGACTGACCGCTGTGGAGCAGTGAGCCAGCTTGGCCTGGGCAGGCCTCCACCCTCCCAAAATGACTGGGAGGATGGAGTAGGAGGGAGGCAGGGCCTGAGTGTTACCTGGCATCCTGTGGCTCCAGCACCTGGCTGCCCAAGCCCAGGTGGCAGAGTGTCTGCCAGCACATCTGGAGGCCAAAAACCCAGGTGTGGACATGAGCTGGGCTGACGGAGAGGAGGATGAGCACGGAGCCAGCGGCAGGGATGAGGAGCAACACGGCGTAGCTGCCCATGGCTGTGCCAGCAAGGAGACATCCTCCAGCGAGGAGGAATATGTACCTGGAAGAGACCAGATGCCCTTTGGTTGGCTTCTGGGGAAAATGGGGCTTGAGACTCCAGCTCTGGTGTTGGTAGTAGAGTGTAGTCTGGGGCAAACAGCCTCCGCAGTGTACTGTAGTCTGCTTCTTGCAGCAGAGTCTTGGCCCTCTTGGCCTCTCGTGGGGCTGAGGGGTCATTGAGGCCCCGTCATAGCTGTAAAGCAGGGATGGTGGGGACTGAGGCAGATATCACAGTCCCTGCCTGGCCCCCATCCTAGTCACACCAGAGATAGTCCCCATTCCCTGCCCTGCTCCTCTTACCCACGTGTTCACCCAGGTACACCCCTAAACCCACCTCTTGCAACACAAGAGAGTCTGGCCTGGCTGTTTTAGCCTTAACCACCCTGAACTGGCCCCACTGCACAAAGAGGGGATTGGGGACAGCTCAAATCCATACCTGAATCAGCAGGGAATTGCTACCATGTGTCCCACTGCACTTCTGGCCAGGAGAGACCCAGAAAGCACCCACAGACATGACCTGCCCTTGGCGCAGCAGCAGGGGTGGCAACTACATACCGGGCAGTCGGAGAGAGGTGCCCTGAAGCACAGAGGTGGTGGAAGAGAGCAGCAAAGGGGAAAGCCACCAGCTGGTACCAGGCTGCAGGGAGAAGGACAAGCAAGTCTTCCCAGTTCATTGAGCACCTTGCTTCTTTGGCTGCCTCTGACACTTGGAGAAAGGACCGAGACAAGGGCAGCTCTGCCTCTGCTTTATATGTGGCAGGACTATGTCACAAACCGCAAAAAAAAACCAGAGCAGAGCCAAGGAGACAGAGGTATCTGCAGGAAGAGAAGTGCATTTTTTGCATTCATCAGTGCTAGCTCCTTGAAGCACCTCTGTCCCAAGGTTTGTGTGTAGGTGGAAAAAGTTTGGGGTTGGTTATTTGCTCTGACAGATGCCTGGGCCATTACCACATGCTTTGAAGGCAGTGAGAGTGAGTGCTGAGATAAGAGCCTCTCTGAGCTGCCAAATGTGTCATGCTGGGATGCACTTCAGAGCAAAATCCCAAGGTATGCCCAGAGGCTTGGTCCTTTCTCTAAGCTTCTTCTCAGCTCAGTCCTTCATGGAAAGCTGTGGCTCTTTCTCAGCTCTGGTCTTGCTTGTCACAAGGTGGGAGTGGGTATCTACTACTGTTTAAACCCCTGGTGACAGAGAGGAGCAGATGGAGTCTGCCACTTCTGCAAAAAGCCAGGGGAGGGTGAGCCCCTTAGCCCCAGCACAGCCTGAGCCACAGGACTTTTTCATTTACTAGACATAACAAAATATTCTATTCTATTCTTTCTGAATATTTTTTCTTCAAGAAAATAAAAAATGGAATCACATGTATTTGCAGTGGTAGAAATAAGATGCTGCAGTTGGAGATGTTCCACAGTTGTTCAGAAATGTGTTGTGGGAAAGCAAAATTTCCTCTTTTTGGCAGACTTGAGAGGTGACTTGAAGAGTGATCTCTAGGGTGATCTGGAGACAGTTGCTATTGCTCTTGAAATGCCACCAGGGGTATTTCATTGCTAAAGAGACAAAAAACAACGAAGTCAGTCAGTCTACGACTTCACTCTTCTTTATGAGATATAGGTAAGAAAACCCAGGTGAATTTGCATTGAAAGGTCATGGATTTTTTTTTTTTAATTCCATTGAAATCTGCTTTATTTTAGGCATATGAACAGTGTGATTGCAAAGAGAAATACCATGGAATTTCCCTCTGGAAGAAAAAAATGACATATTAGAGAGGCAGAAGAAGTAACGTTTTCCCCTTCCTTGAATGAATGATTTTAAATACTTAGACTTGTATGTTTTTCAGTAAAAAGAGCAAAACTGGTGCTTAATATTACTGAAAAAAACTGTACTCATCAAAAAAGAAATTCTGATTTTAAAACTTTTATGAATGTTTCTACTCTTCACTGAACTTTTCAAGTCACCATGATGTTGGAAAACTTACTCCATTGTTTGGGTTGGTTATTTGGTTATAAGAATGCAGGGACCAAAACTTCATGGAAAAAAATGACTCAGAGTGAATACTGCAGAGGAACTGGCTCATTTTGCTGTGTTTGTAAGGTATATTTTAAGAGCAAGTTATTAAGCATTTGTAGTTCATATGCGATAGCACTGTACAAAAGCTTTTTCCATGTCATTTTGGCATGCATAGCATGCAGCAACAGCCTGGTTTCACAGGATTCATCCTGCCAAATCCATGGAGCCCAACACTGACTTTGCTGAGTAAATATTTTTCAAGGCCTTTCCAGTGCATATTTAAGCTATTCACTGCTATGGTTCTGAAAAAATGTCATTGCTTTTCAAGAAGCAGAAATGAATTTCCACAGTAGCATTGGAAATGTTGTTGATACATGGCTCATGCCTCTTCTTTTATAATGTTAGATGCTGGGCTCTGGAAGTATGATTTTATAGCAAGTATGTGAGCCATAGGGAAACCTGTGAGAGAGCTTTATTTGCTTCATTTCTATAAACTAAACAAGCACCAACCCTGTTCCTGTCCGAGGAATTAATCCTTCAACAGCAAGTGAGAAGAAGTGGGCTGAGCACTGTCAGAGCAAATTGTGAGCACGAAGGCTGAGCAGATACGACTCAGATACTAGTTTTGGGAGAGGATCCGGAAAGTTCATAGCTGCTTCCTTAGTGAAATATAGTGCTGCTTCAGGAATAGTTTTGGTGGCCTGTTGTAATGCAGCATATACTGATCTTATACATATGTAAGATATATATGGGATAGACACATATAATGATTTTCAGGACACACTGTAAAGATAAAAATCAAAAGCAAAAAAACTTTATTTTACAGAAAAAGTCAGACCAGTGGGCTTAGTCTTTATTCTAGAGAAAAGCACATAAATAGGAAGAGAGGTTATTAAAATAAGGTTTAGGAAGCCTGGACTGTACTCCTGTCTCAGACTTTCTCTATGACCTTCAGCAACCTGGACTTTCCCATCCACAAAACAAGATGATAGTTTCTGTCTCCCTGTGGCGTTAAAAGGCAGAATCAATTAGAAACCTTGGGACTTTACATTTGGCTGTGATAAGCAGAACACGAAAGTGCCTAAATGAGAAAGGAATTAAGAAATAAATGCAATGGTTTATTAAAACACAAAAACACAAAAATCCTTTGTTTGCAGGCACCAGTCCTACGCTAGCTTTTTGCTGCTTGTTGCCATTACAGATTTGCTGACCACTGCCTGTAAATGGCCCATGGCTGCTTGTGGCAAAGACCTTTTTGTCTTCCCAGAAGCTTAAGGATAGTGCAGAGGTCTCTTATTGCAGCCATGACCCCACTCACACAAGTCTGAGAAAGACATCTCTGCCCCATGGTAATATAGCTTTGAGCTAGGTCCCTTTGGCTGGTGACTCCTGTTGGCTGGCTCTAGGTGTACAGGGACACTTGGTCAATAGGTCGTCAGTAGGGACTTAGTCAGAAGTTAGAGAAGTTTGTTAGAGAAAATTCAAGAATCTCGTTTGGGTCTGGGTAAAGCCCATCTTTTTGAATGGCCTACCCACTCAACAAATAGCCTGGCCCTAATACCAAGCTGGACTTGACTGTTAATGAAGTGGGTTTAGTCCAGAGTCCCAGCTGCTAAGGAAGGGTTTGGTGGCAGTTGTCTTCTGCACAAAAGTAAGCTGAGACATATTGTGAATATGTTGTTTCTGGACTGTTTCCAAACTGTACAGTTCCGGACTGTGTAAGTGGACTTTCTGAAATGGTGATTAAATGTTTTGCCTTGAAAACTTTTCCCTTCAGGTCTGCTGTGTTCTCTGGTGAGATGTGCTTGAATGCAGAAGAGAAAAACAAACAAACAAACAAGCAACAAACAACAAGGGCTGTTCGTGAAAGAGAGACACAAGGTGGAGGCAATGACTCTATGGATATTTGGTGCAATGAGAGGGACCTTGGGGGTCTTCGTGAAATAGCAGTGCAGGACTGCAATGGAAGAGGACCATCTCTGAGAAACCTAGTACCCAACCTTGATTCTGGAAGAGGAACCAGGCAAGTGGAAGGCCACTTCATAGAGCAGCAGTGATGAGATCTGCACTGGGGCAGTCAGTCTTGGTAGCAGGGCATCATCTGTCATGTTTACAGTATGCATCATATTTGTACTGTGCAGTAGGCTTGCATGCTTGGCTATTCCTTTATTTTTGCACTGTGACATAGCCTTTTGACCATTTTTTTTGTGTGAAAGCACCATTGGCTCTCCAGGTTAAAACATATGCTCTGTCCCATGTTGTGTCATGCTCTTGATTTACAAATGTAGACTTGGAGAATTAAGGTCTGGAAAGCAAATGACCATTAAACTCTGCAACAAAAGTGAGCTAGAGGAGGTTCACTACAGAATTCAGGTTCTGTCAGTCCAATCCCTTGCTGCCTATTTTGTGTGAGTGCTGCTGTTTCCACCTGACACCACCATATACACAAGTAGTGCTATGTGGGCAGCTTGCCAGGCCTCTTTCTTGTCTTGTTAGCATGAGTGGTTCCAAGCAAACTTTTTGTTTATGCAGTCATCAAAATACACTAATGGATGTTCTGTACTCATTTTCATTGACATCTGCAGGAGATGTTACAAAAAAAAACAACAAAAAAAACAAAAAAACCACCACCCTTGATACTCTTTTTTTCAGACAGACTAGCTCATGAAACAGTGCAGGTACGTGATCTGCTTGCTATTGCCTAAGTGTGCACACAGAAACCCTAGCAAGACTGTAAGTATATTCAATTTAGTTGCAAACTAACCACAACCCACAACTTCAAAGTCATTGTCTTGAGTTCTAAATAAGTCTGATAGCTCATGTAAGATGTATTTCTCTATTCCTGTTCAGTACAGGGATGGCTTCAGTGTTTGTGTTTTCTGGGAATGTGATAAGCACAGTGGTGCCTTCTGTAGATAAATCAGTCTTGTTGCTGATGTTGTGCAGGGTTGTGTATAACAAACTGTGCTGCAGTTCCAGATGGCTGCAAAGCATTTAAAAAAAAAAAACAGTGAAAAAATAATATTAAAAAATGCAGTATCTTTAAATCAGTAAAAGTTGCTAAAATATCATTCATATTACTTTTAGATTGACAAGCTTTTGCTAGAGAGAGAGGACAAAGAAGGTAGACAGGTAATTATGCAGTCATTTACTCTTTGTCAGTGAGCTAGAAGAATCTGCAGGTTCATCTGTGATGCATTAGGCAAAATCATAGAATCATAGAAACACAAGGTTGGAAAGGACCTACAAGATCATCTAGTCCAACCATCATCCTATCACCAATACTACCCACTAAGCTACTAAATCATGTCTTGTAGCACTTGTCCAGGCGCTTCTTAAAAACCGCAAGGGTCAGTGACTCCACTACCTCCCTGGTCAGGCCGTTCCAGTGCCTGACCACTTTCTGAGAGAAAAAGTTTTTCCTGGTATCTAATCTAAATTTCCCCAGGCGCAACTTGTGGCCATTTCCTTGAGTCCTATCATTAGTTACCTGAAAGAAGAGGCCGACTCCCTCCTCATCACAACCTCCCTTCAGGAAGTTGTAGAGTGCAATGAGGTCTCCCCTGAGCCTCCTCTTCTCCAGACTAAACAATCCCAGCTCCCTCAACCGCTTCTCACAAGACTTGTGTTCCATACCCCTCACCAGTTTCGTTGCCCTTCTCTGGACACGTTCCAGGGTGTCGATGTCTTTCTTGTAGTGAGGGGCCCAAAACTGAACACAGTACTCGAGGTGCGGCCTCACCAAAGCTGAGTACAGGGGGATGATCACTTCCCTGCTCCTGCTGTCCGCACTGTTTCTAATACAGGCCAGGATGCCATTGGCCATGTTGCATCAAATCTGTTTTTTTTCCCAGAATTCAGGTCTTCTGTGTCTGATGGTAAGTCCTGCAATACTTTCATGCACTTTAATTCTGCAACACTTTCCTTGTAGTTTCCATTTTTATGTTTTAGGGTTTTTCTTTTTAAACTCCTGCATTGCTGGATGCTACCCAGAAATCTATAGCATTCAAATTTCTTGCCACAAAGCAAAACTTTACTCTGAAGCTTTTATTCAAACTGCTATGTTCAGTTAGGATTTTGCCACAAGCATATTGTGTAGCTTTCTCATTTTTAGTTCTGTAGGTTATTTTGCTGCCACCTTTTAAGTCCATATGGTAAGTGGCACTGGAAATGAACTCAGCAATAAAAATCAATGGTTAAAGAGCTACATTTAGCTTTCTGGCTTGCTGCTTCCTTAAATGACACAAAAATGCAGGTGCATGCACAGTTCTTACTATACAGAAAAGACATATAAAAGGAAGAAACCCACCCTCTTGCTGCTATGTTGGATGATTATGGGAAGCAGTATTAGAGTGCTGCCACATGCTTCAGTGGAAGTGACTGACTTGTTGAAAGTAACCAGGATCCAATTTGCCTGCTCTAGGATGCACGCGATGAATGACACCAGCTACTGGGAGCCTGGAAACCACTGCCATTTCCTCTGGGACATCTCCTGTCTCTTGCTGTTTTTTAAAGGATACAGGTGTACATTGTTCCTTCCCTAGAATTAAAAGACAAACAAAATTTGGAAAGTTGCAATATATGGCCATCAAAATGTTGCAGTTGCTGCAAGCTGATCTGGTTGATCTGAGGCTCCTCTCACCTTGGTGTGTGCACTGTTCAGCAGTACTTTTGTAACTCTTCTTGAACATGCGCAAGTATTGATTCCTGGGTACCAAGTGCTGCTTACAGAGTTTGAGGGGTGCACTGGTACTTCCTACCCAAGTGGAACCCCTTTTGTCTCAAGATTTAAACCCTCAGATAGTTTCTCCTGCTTCAAGGATACTGGATCCTTGAAAGCTTTGCTTAAAACTGGATGGATGTATTTTGAGTCATTTAAGGTCATTAGATTTACCGTGGGAATTGGAGTTGATAAAATGGTAGGTGATGCCACAAAAATGCATATGTGCAAGTTTTCTGTATCAGCAACATAAGGAAAGACAAGTGGCTTACTTTTCATAAAACTTCTGGATTGTTTTTAAAGGCAAAACTACAGAGGCTTGCAAATCCAGGCTGCTGACTTTATCTGGGTGTGGGAGAAGACAGATAAATAAATCTGAAGCCTGACAAAAGCTAAAAATACTTGCAGGGACCTAATAACTCCACTTGTATGTTTAAGACCACACAACTACTAAAGAGCGGCTCTGTTTAATATGTGCACAGGTATGGAGCAATGCTAACACTATGTATGTGATGGTGCTTTACAGTTGGCCTGTGCAGTGTTGCCCATTCCGTGAGGCTGAAACAAAGCGATTTATCAAGAAGTGTATGTGGCTATAGCAACTGGCAGTCGGCATGCTTTTGGTCGACAGAAAGGTATATGTGCCACTTTGTATAAATGCGAGAGGACATGTCTGGGGACATGTTTCCTAAAAAAGCAGTTCAAGAAGCGGTTCAAGTTCTGAGTAGCACCGACTCTTTGGTGGAGCTGTGCTGCCCTCAAGTGGCTTTTTTTTTTTTTTTTTGCCAATTTTCGGTGTCAGCACTTTTAAACGCTGTGCATATGCTCTGAGAAAGGCCTGTGCAGTCACAGTAATTTTTCTACCATTTGTAAAGTAAAAGTTCAATTGAGACTGGCGGATTTTTCTGAAGTGATTGAGAAAGACTGATGTACCTTGCCTGATGAACCCTGAGTAAATGCTGTCTCTGGCCTGTGGCTGAAGTTCAGTGTCCTGCAATGCAAAGCAAATAGCAGGTCCCCCCCTTCCGCATAGCTGTCAGCCACGCTCACATTGTCACGACTCTTGGCCCTTGACCAGATGCTAGTTCAAAGTCTATGCGTAGTTGTGCTGTTAATACTGGCTTTGCAAGGCTTTTCATTTCTTCCTCCTGGTGGGGATATTAAAAATGTGTTTGTGTGCAAATTAAATTTGAGAGCAGCCAGCCTGTCCAGCAGGAAGTATTTCTAAGGCTGCCTTAATGCTCTTACACACTGTTTTAATGCACAGTTGTGACTGCAAACATTTCAGCAGCTTTAAATCCCAGAGTAACTTTTGAAGCACAGACAGCCCAGCACTAGAACCTTTATAAGCCCATTGGCTCAGCATCTGCAGTCCGCATACTTCCCATTTCTGCAAAGTGAGTTGCAGTTCTGTAGTGTGTACTTCCCAAAATGCAAGTGCTGTGGTTCTGTATTTTGCTAGGGTATTCAGTGGATGTGTTAGGCTGAACATGTTCCCCAATACACTTATGACAAGTAAAATTGCATCTAGTAGCGGTGACTTGAGGCCCAATTCTGGCCATGAGAGCAAAATCAAGACATAAAGCCATCACAGTACACAGTGTTGAAATTGCATGAGACTAGGTTATTTATAGCTGCAACTCTGGGGATTACAGAACATCTGGTGCTTCAGAGGGCCCACACAAAGTCCCTTCTCCTCAGTTTCTTTTTACTAAGCCAAGCCTCTTATTGGCTAAGGGAAAAATAACCAACACTGTCTTTAAACCTTCCACAGATCCATAGCTTCAGCTCTCCTAAAATATCAATCAGGAAAGGTAATTGTGAATTTCCTTGAAGTATGTTTTTGAGTTTTTTTTTTTCTCAGTGAGACTTGAAGGGAGCTGATGATTTGTTTCCCCTTGAAGCAATAATTAATGAATAAACCTTAGCACCCAGCCTGTGCCTGTCTATTCCTTGTGGTCTGCATCTGTGTAAAGACTCCAAGATTTGCGCCATGAGCAGCTATACACCAAGGATGGAGAGAAATGTTTAACAAGGCCTGATTTTTCTCCAGTCTGTCTTCCACACTACAGGATTCACTGACACTGCTTGACCTTTGGGAATAGCTCTTCCAGGTAGGTGGGTGCTTCTGCATTTCAGGTTCATAACAGTGACTGTGGTTTCTCTGCAATTGTAAGGCAAACAGGTCTCTGGCTGTGGTCATTGAATGCATGATTTTTCTTATGGTAGGCATTGGCTCACTTAGACCTGAACAATAAAGTCTGCTACCATTTCCGTGTCCCACCATCCAGCCTGCTAATGGACTGTTCCCAACAGGAGAGTTGATGTGATCTCTCCAGTTGTTTTTCCAGGCATCAGAGCTAGTTTCCCCCAAACAGGAAAGTTTGTAGCTCCAGGTAGCTTGCCACTACAAGTTAACTGTTCCATCAGTTTAAGCACTTTACTACTGGAAATTCAGAGGAGGTTGTTGCTGACCAGCAAAGAGATACAAAGAGGTATGCTGGCAGTAAACACTGGCCATATGGAGGGCAGAAGTAAGTCATGCTCTGAACAACATATTTTCATTCTTCCAAAGAGGGATTGGGTTAAAAAACAAACAAACAAACAAAAAAATCAAGGTCTTATGTTGGTCTCAATGGTATCTCACAGGACTCATCTCTCCTCCGTTTACTGCTGTTGGCCTCCACCACCTGGATGAGGCCACAGCAGCATGGTGGGCATCAGCATGCTCCTGGCAGCATAGCTGGCCTTGTGACTGATGGTTCTTGTTTGGAAGTGCACAGGCTGGCCTTGCTAGCTTGTCACTGGTGCTGCAAAGCCCAAGGTCTAGAGGCAACTATGGCTAGGCCTCTGCCTCCTCTGGGGCAGAGAGCACGCCAGGCAAGAAGACCTTTCTGCACACTGCACCATGGTTCTTGATGGGGGAACAGGCTGATGGATAACAGCTTGGCTATGCCAGTGATCATGGACTGGGATAAAAGGTTTCAGTAAGGGGTCTGCCCCATCCCAGGCTTTGCAGCCACCTCAGCCCACATCCGATGCCCCTCCCAGCAGGTCCAGTGGGACCGGAAATGGACACTCCATTTCCCAGCCTCTATCTCTTCTCACAGATGGTCTTGAGGTCCAAGTGCTGACCTCTCTTTTAAAGCTCATTTAAGACTCCAGCACCCATTGTTTCATCTAATCAAGTCCCCCACTCCCAATCCCAAATCAGTATTAGTAGCATCCCACCACACACTCCTGATTAAACCAGTTAGAGCCAGTGGGCTTATTTGGAGACTCCTTGCAGGGAGCTTCCTGGGTGGCTCTGGTGCTGGTGTCCCTCTCTTTCATGCTGCTCTTCCCCATGCTGGTAGCTTTGGATGGGTGGCTGCAGCTGTCCTGCTTTCAGCTGTTGACCCCATTAAACAGTGACAGCTGTTAACCCCATAAAGCAGAGGCTTGTCATGCTGGTGGACTCCCCCTGCCCCCGCCCCCCTTCCCTCCCCCCCCCCCAATGCCCCAAACAAAGGCCTTGCTTAGATATGCCACATGCTTCTCAAAGCCTTTAAGAGAATCTTTTTAAGCTGCACTCTTACCCACTGCAAGGAAGCAAGCGCTGCAGCACGACAGCAGCTGGCATGCTGCCTCTGACCACTGCAGCAGACCAGCAACAAGCTCTTCCATACAGGACCTGCAGGATGAACCAGGGATGGTGGGGTTGTAGAGTGGCTGTATCCTTCTGAGAGCTGTTGACAGAGGTTAAAATAAAACAAATATCACCTTGTCTCAGGTGTGGCTTTCTCCAGTTTTTATTTCCAAGAGCAAAACTAACTCAGCACAGGGTGTCATGCTCAGTTCCCACCTGGCTCTTCTGAGGCTCAGCTTGCCAGCAAGGGATGTGGGGAGCTGAGCAAGCCAGCAAACACATGCACCTGCCTTCTGTGGCAGCTCCTCAAGGGGTAAATGAAAGTGAAACATGAGCCACCTCAGATTTAACTGTACTCTGCAGCACAGCACCCTGCACCCATTGCAGGACCCCCCCCCAGCCACCCACTCATTCACAGGGGCCTTGCAGATGCTGCTGGGATTGCTGACCTCTAGCAGGCGCCAGTGGATCTGCTCCAGACCATTGCACCCAGACACACAGAGGATAATAGCCCCCCTGGGAACAAGGCTGCTGCAGTGCTTAATGGGGACCCGAGGGGTGGGGGTCATAAAATACTAAATGGAGGGTAGGCCCCAGTAGTTTTACTTTAAGTCAGAGCTTCTAGGGTTAGAGTGACCCTCTGTCACTCTCCCTTCTCTTCTCCAGGTACAAAGACAAACTGCTGAAGCCTGGCCTTGAAGCCCCATGGAGACGGCATGTCAACACTGGGACAAGAGGAATCAGGAGGGAAGGAGACCCTGCTCCACCCTAGGATGAGACAAGCAACGCTGTGTACATAAGAGATGCTGGAGGTGTGTGATTTCCAGGTCAGCTTCACCCAACTTCTCCACCAAGCCAGGGAAAAGGGGACCGAGGTGGCCATGGGCAGGAGGAACAGGAGGCCTGTCTGTCCCCGGCTCTAGGTACCTGACTGACCAAATCGTCTTCTGATGCCCATGGCACAGGCTTCAGCTGAAAGTAGGGTTGGAAACCAGAACTGGGACATTCACAGCATCCCCCTCCTACAGAGACTTCTCATTGCCACTGAAGGGAATCAGCTCCCTGCCAGCCTTTCTGAATGCAGATGAGATTCTTCTCACTTAACCTTCCAGTCTGTGGAGAGACTGCAGCTATGGAGGACCCAAAGACACACTATGGAGCAGCAAATACCCCTCAGGAACTGCAGGTATAGATAAGGCATGCCAGAGCAGGTATGCCCCAAAGGGACCGCAATCCTTGCATAAGCAGTGTCGAGCAGTTATGCCCCCAGAGGGACTGTGGTCTTTGTATATACAATGTTGGAGCTGGTACACCCTCAAAGCAACTGTGGCCTGTGGAGGACCCATGCCAAAGCAAGTAAGCCCATGGAGGAAGCTATACCAAAGGAGATAAAACCCTAAAGGGACTGCAGCCCATGGGTGATCCGTGCTAGAGTACATATTCACTCAAAGGAACTGCTGCCCTTGGAGGAAGCAATGTCAGAGCAGGTATGAACACAAAGGGATTATGGGCCATGTGCAACCTATACCAGAACAGGAATTGCCCTGAAGAGACTGCAGGACACAGAGAACGTTGTGTTAGAGCAGATAAGCAGGAAGAAGGAACTATAAGAAAAAAACAGAATCAGAAAGACACCAATATGCCCTGATTCCAGCCTTCGGAATTGCCCATCACCTCTCAGAAAGAAAGGAGGGAGTGTAACACACAGCAAAAACAGGGGAAGTAGAGAGCAGCAAGAAGGGAGGAGACGTGTTGGTCTGAAGTTGAGCATGGAGAATGCATTTCCATAAGTACTATTGTAACTGTTTATATCTTCTCTGTTTCCCAATATCCAAATCAGTAATTAAAAGTTTATGTTAACTGGCAATAAATTAAATTAAGTGAAATTTCCATAAGTCAAGTCTTTTTTTGCCTCTGATATGGCCTTGCAACTCTCGAGCTCAGTCGCATCACTTGCACCTAGTGCAGGATAGGGGCCAGTCCTGTGCTCTTCCCTATGCCAGAGGTGGCAGAAGAGGTGATTTATTTTCAAGGCAGAATCTTATCAGGAACTCTTTTCTCCCAGTGTTGAGACCAAGGCCAGATGGAGATAGATCCTTTTGTACCTCCTAAGGTTTCAGGATATTTAGAACAGAGACTGACTCCCATTGGAGACCATACTCTGTTCTGGTTTCCCTCAACCTGACCACAGAGTTCTTGAGACAAAAGGTAGGCAGCTCCAGGGACCATGCACGGTACTGAGTGATGGGGAACAAAGGTATAGGGCTGCATGCTGTTCCCCTTCCATATGATATGCCAGCCCCACACAGAGCCGTTCCTTGTCCTGGCATGTTTCTCTCTCAGCGTCAGGATGATCTGAGGTGCCAGAGAACAGCTGGAGTCCTTCTCCAAGCCTTGAAGAACCAAGGTAGAAAGAGCACAAATCAAATCCTTGTACTTGCAGAGACCCCCTCTTGACAGGGCCAGCCCCCCACCGCTCCTCCAATGGCCAAGAAGGAGCAGGGTGGAGAAGTCGATCTGCTGGAAGCTGCCAGGCTGGGAATGCCCCAAATGCCCTTGAAATACCCCAATTCCTCTCCAGTATACTAGGAGTACAGCTCTCCTCAAGGGGGCAGTGCTGAGAGTTTGAGCTCACCAGCCCATGGCGATCCTCTATGAGGTCTCCATGAGCACCCCAGGGGCCTCTGAGTGCTCTTCTGCTGAATTCCGGACAACGAGTACCTGAGTCACTCAAGGAACATGAGGAGCAGACATCTTGGACAGGGAGCAATTGAAAAGTATTAGAAAGACCATTTGCTGCACTTCTTGGCCTCCTCAGCTTCCATTTCTGAGTGCATTTGGGCTGCCTTTTTGCAGTGGCACAGTACCTGGACTCCAGCACTTCCATCTGAGCCCTCAGGGCTCCCTGGGCAATAAGACCAGGGCAAAGAGGACCACCAACTTCCTGGGCTGCATTAGGAAGAGTGTTGCCAGCAGGTCGAGGGAGGTAATCCTGCTCCTCCATTCAGCACTGGTGAGGTACATCTACATACAGTGCTGGGACCAGTGCTGGGCTCTCCAGTACAGGAGAGACGTAGTCAGGAAGATGAGGAAGGGACTGGAGCATCTCTGTTATGAGGAAAGACCTTTCAGCCTGGAGAAGAGAAGGCTCAGGCAGGGGGAGTTTATTAGTATGTACAAGCACCCAAGAGGGAGGAATGAAGACATTGAAGACCAGGCTTTTCTCAGTGGTGCTCAGTGACAGGACTAGAGGAGATGGGCACAAGCTGAAACACATAAAATCCCATACAACTCCCCAAAATACTTTTCTGTGTATGTCTGTGCATGTAATGTGTGTGTGGTGCTTATGTGTTTATGTGTTGTGTGTATGCATTTTGTGTTTGAGTACATTTGTTATGTTTTGTGTTGTGAGTGTTGTGTATGGTTGTATACATTAGTGTGTTGTATCGTGTGTGTGTGTGCTTGTGTCGTGTGGTGTATGTGTTGTGCACGGTGCACGTTTTGTGCACTGTGTTTGTATGTGTGCAAGTGCATATGTTGTGTTTTTCTGCATATTGTGCGTATTTATGTGCTCTATGTGTATGTGTGTGTACATGGGGAGGGGGGCAGTTCAGGGCTGTGTGTGGCCTCAGCCAGTGCTCAGTGTCATGGGTGCTATGGGGGGCCCCAGAGCTGCCTCAGCCCCAGCAAGGCCCCAGGTGGGGTCAGAGGCATATGGTGGATGGGACTGTGGAGCACGTCAGGGTTTATGGGAGAGCCATGGGGGAAGCTGGGAGTACCCTTTATTATGAGGCACATGGGAGGTTGGGAGACACTGGGTGGGCTACAGGCAACCGTGTGGTGGTTTTGCCCAGCTGAGCAGCCGACCTCCACCACAACCACTCTCTCACTCCCCCTCCTCAAAGGAACAGGGGGAGAAAATATGATGGACAAGGGCTCAAGGGTTGAGATAAGGACAAGAATGTTGCTCACTAATAACTGTCATGGGCAAAACAGACCTAACATAGGGAGATTAATATAATTTATTACTATCACTAGCAAACTAGAGCAGTGAGAAACTAAAAGCAAACTAAAAACACTTTCCCCCCCTATCCACCCTCTTCTACCTCCTCCCCCCGAGCGGTGCAGGGGAATGGGGAATGGGGGCTGCAGTCAGTCCATATCACTTCGTCTCCGCTGCTCCTTCATGGTCACTCTGTGCCCCTGCCCCAGCATGGGGCCTCTCCCACGGGATGCCATCCTTCCCGAACGGGTCCTGCGTGGGCTTCCCACAGGCTGTAGCTCTTCAAGAGCGGCTCCAATATGGGTCCGTACCACAGGGTCCATCCTTCAGGAGCAAACTGCTCTAGCACTGGTCCCCCACGAGTGGCAGCTCCCACTGGATCACCTGCTCCTGCATGGGCCCCTCTCCAAGCGTGCGCGCAGGTCCAGCCCAGAGTCTGCTCCTGCAGGGGCTCTCCATGGGCTGCAGCCTCTCTCAGGACATATCCACCTGCTCCACCGTGGTCTCCTCCACAGGCTGCACATGGAGATCTGCTCCATGTGGTACACCATGGGCTGCAGGGGGACAACCTGCTCTACCATGGTCCTCGCCATGGGCCGCAGGGAAACTTTTGCCCTGGTGCCTGGAGCACCTCCTCCCCCTCCTTCTTCTCTGACCTTGGTGTCTGCAGGGCTGTTCCTCACTCCTCTCACTCCCTGCTGCTGTTGCACAGCAGTTTTTTTCCCTTTCTTAAATCTGCTCCCACAGAGGTGCAAACAACATCGCTCACTGGCTCAGCTCTGGCCAGCAGTGGGTCCCTTATGGAGCCGGCTGGAGCTGGCTCTTATCTAACATGGGGCAGCTTCTGGGCTCTGCTCACAGAAGCCACCCCTCTGGCCCCCCTGCTACCAAACATTTACCACATAAACCCAATACAACCCAGGAGCACAGTGTGACACCTAGAGGGTCAGGATACTTGGGGAGGGAGTTGGGCACACGTCCAGGGTGGCAAGGGGACCCTGGAGGGACTACTGGGCATCCAGAGGAGTTATGAAGCACGCGGCAGGGTTAGAGAACATGGGGGTGGAGTCTATGGGGCACAGTAGAGGTCAGAGACACCCAGGGGCCTATGGGGCATCCAGGAGGTTGGGAGAATTCAAGGGTTTATGGGGGCATCTGGGGTGTCCGTAACCACCCTGGCTGGTGTCAGGGGTACTCAATGGGGCTCAAGCGCAAACAGAGGGGAGCAGGGTCCCACAGTCCCCCCAGAATCTGATTCCGGAGCCCAGGCCTGTGGCACCTCCTTTATTGTATGTCCTAACAGACCCTGCCAGAAGTGGGGGATCCACCTCCCCAGGCATTATCCTCCATGTCAAGCCTCATTGAGGGATGCATGGGTGCCAGCAAGGTGCACAGGCAGCCCATCGAGGCAGGCAATACGCACATGGTGCTGGAGCTGCCGGGCCCGGTAGTTGCAAGGGGGCCGGGTGTCCCCACCCCGCAGGCGGCAGGCTGTGATGTCCATGAGTGCTGGGGTGCTGTGGATCCCCATAGCATCAGCTGGGTGAGCACAGGTGGCTACCAGGGCCTCAGCTGGTGCATGTACAAAGGTGTTGGAGGGCTTGCAAGGCTGCCCCGGGGCTGTCACTTTCCGTCGTGCCAGCATGACCTGGCAGTAGCGGTTCCCCATGAGCCCAAGAGTCTGGGGGTGGTCCACATGCTGCCGCAGGAACTTCTCATAGCGGGTCTCATGCACTGCCCCTGCCACGGCTGCCAGCACCAGGGCCACACATAGGGTCCAGCTTGCCATGGGTACCTGTGGAAAATGGGGTCAGGGCCATCTGGACTGCTGGTGCCCTGAATGGAAACCCCACCCTGGGCACCTGAGTCCCCTGCAGATTCCACTCCCAGATACCCGGGTCCCTTACAGATCCCTCCAAATGCATGGGGAAGCTCCTTTCAGACTCCTGGGTCCACTACAGAAGTCCCCTGGACACCTGGGTCATCTACAGATCCCACCCAGATGCCTGGGTCCCCTACAGAACACCCCATTGGCACTAAGTCCCCTACAGTTCTGCACTCCGCAGGCACCTGGGTCTCCTATGGAACACGTCCTGGACATCTGGATCCCCTATCGATTCCCCCCACGCTCAGACACCTGGATCCCCTCCATACTGCTGCTCTCCCACTAGATGCTTGGGTTACTTACAGTTCCTTCCTGCAGACACTTTGGTCCCCTATGTATCCCTCACCAGCACCTGTGTATGTGCCTCAGTCTCCCTTCTGGCTTCAGGGTCTCCTGGTCCCTCCCACTCCCCTGTGCCTCTTTTATACTTGCCCTGGCTGGGCCCAAAAGGCAAGGGTCCAGGAGGAGGGGCAGGGCAAAGAGCAAGGTCCAGTGTGCAGGGGGGAACCTGGCGTCCAGGAGGCCCCACTCCCCTTGCACCCCCCCCCACCCCCAAGGTCATTAGATAATCATTAATGAACCACATGACTGTCTGCACACATCCCCTCAGGTGCCCCCTGCCCACACTGCCATAGACCATGCATTCTCGCTTAGGCCACATGTCCCATGGGGGGCAGGACAGCTGGGTCCCCTTGGTGCAGGGGGCAAGGTGCCCAGTTCCCTGGCAGAGGGTACGATGTCAGCATCCCCCCCAGAGGCAGCCAATGGCCACTCCTGCCCCTCTTGGATGACAGGACATGTCCACAGCTGCCCTGTGTTGCTGCAGGAGTCATGCATCCCTTCCCTCTGTGCCCCTTGCAGGCAAATTTATACCCTTCACACAGGCCCTGGGAGCTGCCAGGAAGCGTTTTGTCCCTTGGGCTATTTCCTTGTGTGCTCGTGGCTGCTTGGCTCCCTTGCAGCACCTGCTGTGGCCTGAGGCACAGACAAGCAAAGAGTCAGGAGCCAGCCTGAGCCTACTGAAAACCTACCCCTTTCCCTTGACCATCAGGGAGAACCTGATGGAGCCCCAGGGAGAGCACGCAGCACCCAGGAGAGGCTGCCCCCCACCCCAGGAGCAAGTGATCTCCATCACCATCTTCAACGATATGATGGAGATCACAGTGGGAAATGGCAAATGGAGGATGAAGAAGAAAGTGGACAGGCACCCACAGCCACTCTTCTGTGTAAGCAACCAAGCCTGACCCCACCAGTGATTGAGGGAGGGCAGTGATGCCAGATGAGCTGCACCCTTTGAATGTGTGCCACCATCAGACCTGCCCTACTTGTTCCCTCTGTCTGCCTCAGGCCTACCATGTTCTGGGGCAGGCTCGGTCCCTGGCACCACCTTCCCCAAAAGAGCTGGATAAGGCTCCCAGTGAAGATGCACGGTGCCCTGCCGCAGGCTGTCGTGGCACCTCCTGATGTCTCATGGCTGTGCAGGCCTCTCAGGGCTGCCCCCCAAAGTCACACAGCCCCTTCAGTGGGAACAACTCAGGCACTTGGCCAAAACCTTGCAGACATGGAAGATCTGGGGGTGCCTGGTAGGCACAACCCCAAAGTCCCCAGGGCACTGGCCAGGTGATGCCTGGACCCCATGCACAGGGTACGGAGAATAGCATGCAGCCATGCCCTCATCCGCTGCAGCAGCACAGTTCATGGCCTGGGTGCCCACTCCCCAAACATGCAGCTCCCATGGGCTCTTCCTGAGGCGCCACTGCCCTCTCCAGCTCTTGGAGGCCAACAGAGCCTTGCTTGTGCTGGGCAAGGCAGCAAGATGGGGGTGCTCAGCAAGACCCCCTGGCCATGCTCCGCCCTCTGCTCCTTCCACACCACATCACCACACAGCTCCCAGCAGGGAGTGGTGACCGCCCTGGCGTGGGAGTGAAGGGGAGGGTGGCCCCAGGAGGAGGAGCAGGCCTGGATGCCTGGCAAGGGTCTGTGCCAGCCCTACACGCTGGTGCTGTCTCTATCTGGCTTGGTACAGGAGCAGGGACTGCCTATGCCAAAGCCTGCCCTACCTGGAGGACACTCAGACGTCTTTGCAAGAGATTGCTGTGAGGTTCATTGGTGAGCCGGGACACTTGGGGTCCCCTCCTGTCCCAGGGGAGCTGCAACATCCTGGTGCTGTTGTGGGCACCATGCCTCCCTCTCCCATCCCTGCTCACACAGGTGGTCTTATGGGAGCCCCTTCCTGCCCCATGCACTCCCCCCCACAGTTGCTGCCCTGTGCCGCCCTGGGTTTAGTGAGGGCAGCATGGTTCTCACCAGGCTGGCAGGGGCAGAGGATGCCTGAGCACCATGCTCCCATTCCCCGCCCTGTCCCAGGGAAGCAGAGGGGAAAGGGGGAATCAAGGCACTTGTGGCAGCCTGGACCAGCAGCGTCCAGATGGCCCGTTGGTCCCCCAGCTCCCTCTTGGCATGGGAAGGGCTGCCTGGGCTGGAACTACCTGGAGAGGATTCCTGGGGTCTCTGCAGGCACAGTCATCTGACCTCACTACAATGCCTCACTGCAGCAATCTCCTGGCTGTGGGTCACCATTCCTCAGGGGCATCCCTCTTCCAACATGGGTCAGAGAGAACCCTGAGCACTTTTCCTGGCCTGGTGTGGGTCACTGCTGGGCAGCTGCAGCCACTGCTTGACTTGGAGGTCCCAGGGCCAAAGGCACTCAGAGGTCCCTTTGGTGCATGGAAAGGCACTCGGAATCCCCCTGGGTCAAACAGAAATAGCTTTAGATACCTCTTGGTCAAGCTGAAAGGGAGTTGGTGGTCTGTAGGCACACAGAAAGGCACTTGGAGGCACCTGCATCAAACCAAGACACTCAGAGTCCACTTGGTCAAGACCATAGACAATCAGATGCCCACGGGTGGAACAGACAGCAACCTGGAAGCCCCTTGGGCACACGGAAAGGCACTATGAAGCCCCTCAGTCAAGCAGAAAATCGTTCTTAGGGCCATGGCTGGAAAACAAACGAAAAAAAAAAACACTCAAGGGTGCCTGGTGTAGAACAGAAAAACACTTAGAGACCATTGTTGAGCACAGATAGACACTTAGAAGTCCCTCAGTTGAACAGAACGGCACGTGGAGACCGCTGGGTCAATCTCAAAGACACTCAGATATACCAGGGCACATGGAAAGCCACTCCGGGGCACCAGCATCAAACAGAAAGACATGTGGATGCCAGTGTTGTAAGGAGAAAGCACAGAAAGGCACTTGACAGTCCCTGGCAGAACAGAAAGGCACTAGGAGGTCCCTTGGGGTGCGCTATGAAGACACTATGAAGCCCCTGGGTGGAACGACCGCAGCTGCCCTTCGGTTAAACTGAAAGGCATATGGAGATCTCTGAATTGACATGAAAGGCAATCAGTGGTCCCTGGACACACAGAAGGGCACTTGGAAGTCTCTTGTGGAACACATGGAGGCCTCTTGTGCACATGGGAAGACATTCTGAAGCCCCTAGGTCAAACAGAAAGGATTTTGGAGGGCCCTGTGATGCACTGAAAGCCACTTGTAAGCACTTGGTCAAACAGAAAGGTACTCAGAGGTCATTACTGAGAACAGAAAGGCAATCTGAGAACCCCTGGGTGAAAGAGAAACACTCTTGGACGACCCTGGGTTGAACAGAAAGCATTCCAAGGTCTCTTGGGTTGACCTGAAAGGCATACAGTGGCCTCTTGGGCACATGTAAAGGCGTTGGGAGTCACCCACATCAAACACAAAGTCACTCAGAGGCCACTGCTGAGCACAGACAGGCATTCAGAGGTCCCTTATAGAACAGAAAGACACTCAGAGGCCCCTCGGGTGCAAGGAAATGCACTCAGAATCACCAGTGCACACAGAATGGCACTTGAACACCCTTTGGTCAAACTGAAAGGCACAAGAAGATCTCTGGATCGACACAGAGGCACTTAGAGGACCCTGGGCTCACCAAATAGTGTTGAACAGAAAGGCACTCTGAGGTTCTCAGTGCAAAGAGAGAAACTATGAAGCCCCTGGGTCACACAGAAAGGGCTTTGGAGGTCCCTGAGTCAAACACCTGAAAGCACTTGGAAGCCCTTAGTCAAACAAAAGGCACTCAGAGGCCACTGCTGAGCACAGAAAGGTACTCAAAGAACCTCTTGCTGAAACAGAAAGGCACTTGGAGGAGGCTGGGTTGAATGGAAAGAACTCAGAGGTCCCTGGATGGAAAAGAAAGCCACTTGGTGGCCCCTTGGGCACACAGAAAGGTACTTGGAAGCCCTGGGTCAAACAAAAAGGCATTCAGAGGTCATTGTTGAGCACAGCAAAGGCTCTTGAGAACCCCTGGGTGGAAGAGAAAGGCACCTGGAGGCCCCTCGGGCATATGAAAAGGTACTATGAAGAACTAGATTGAACAGAAAGACATGGTTCCTGTGAGGAACCATGACAAGACATCTGGTTTAAGTGGCATGGTTAAGTGGCAAGGTTTAAGTGGCAAGGGGGCTGCAAGGCTGGCCTCTGTGAGAAGAGACCAGAAGCTGCCGCATGTTAGAGAAGTTACAGCCTGCTCAAAAAGGGACCTGCAGCTGGTCAAAACCCTGCCACATAAACCCAATACACATGGGAAGATCACTGGGTTGACCCAGGAAGAACTCAGAGGTCCCTGGGCACAAAGAAAGGCAGTTAGAGTCACCTGCTTTGAACTGAAAGGCACCTGGATGCAACTGTTGAGCATGGAAAGGCACTTGCATGTCCCCTGTGGAACAGAAAGGCACTTGGGGGCACCTCAGTCAAGCCAAATGGCAATCAGATGTCCCTGGGTCAAACAGAAAGGCACTTGGAGGCCACCCGGACTCACAGAAAGACACTTAGAGGCCCCTGGGGATCACAGACAGGAATTTGTTACCCTATCAGGTATAAACAAGCCTACTTAAAAACCACTGTGCTGAACAACGGGGGACTGAGGCCATTGTTGAGCACAGAAAGGCTCTCAGAGAGCCCCTCAGTAAAACAGGCACACAGAGGACACTGGGATTAACAAAAGTCATTCTTAGGCACTTGGCTTGGATGAAAAAGCACTTGGAGGTACCAGGGTGGAACAGAAGGAACTCAGAGAACCACTGGTTAGAACAGAAAGGCACTTGGAAGTCCCAGGCTCAAACCAAAAGATGCTCTCAAGTCCCAGGAGCACAAGGAAGCCTGTAGGAGTCCCGCAGCCGGCCCAGCGGGCAGCCCCGCGGCGGCAGCCCCGGGCACCGCGCCGCCTCGCACGGCCCGCAGCCCC
>VXAL01009494.1:33504-64774 GCA_013399475.1 Chauna torquata | reverse complement strand
GGCCAGGGCGGGCGCCGCCAGCGCCACCAGCAGCAGCACGGAGGGCGGCATCGCGGCACGGCGCCGCCCGCGCCCGACACCGACTTAAGCCGGGCGCAGGAAACCCCTCCCCCGGCGGCGGCCGGTCCCTAAGCACCGCCGGCCCCAGGACCGCCGGCTCTTCCGCCCACCCAGGGCCTGTCCCTTCGTACCGGCCCGGCAGCCCCTCGCCGCTGGCGCCATTTTGGTGTCCTCTCCCTGCTGCCCGACGGTGGTCAGCTCATAGCATAACGCCATAATCACCAATAAAACCTGCGGGTTTGGCCTTCCAAAGTAGCCATTGCTTAGAGACTGTCTGGGCATTGGTCTGCTTCTGGGAGGCAGTAAGCAATGGTACACTGCTTCTGATTACATCTCTTGTTCTTTTTCTCTTTCCTTCTTCTCTCTTTCTCAGGCGCCATGCGCACCAGGGATGGATGAAGTCAATACACGCAATCTCCATTGCTTTGTTTCACAGTTTATTCAGTGGGGAGCAAGCCCCTGATTCCCTCCCAGAGCCACATGGGAGCTGTGATTGTACAGGCAGGTGGAGAAAAGACTGTCCTCCTCTTCCACGTCTTCCGTCTTTCTCTTCTTTTTCGGTCTCTGGGTCCTGCCAGCTTTTGGGTGGTGGAGGAGCAGCTCCCTTATGTGCTTCTGCATCAGGACAATGTTTCCTTCCATCCGGCATAGGACCTCATAGCTATCATAGGAGTAACCGTCACAGCAGCGTGTCCCCAAGGAAGCTGAGGGTGTCTTGCTCATCTCCTGGAAACAGGGGCAGAGGAGCATGATGAAAGGGACAGGAGCCTCAGGGGGCTAGGACCTCCGCAGCTAGGCTTGGCCTCTTCTGGAGAAATTTGGGTCTTGGGGGGCTGCTCCAGGCAGCAGGTTGTACAAAGAAAGCCTTGGGCAGGCTCCGTATTTTTCTCCCTCATGGGTCAGCCTGTCCCTGTCTCCTCCACCAAGAATGAGACCACTGCCACCTAGGGGTGGGAAAAAGGCTGAGGAAGACACGGAGGACCTTCAGGTCCTGCTGAGTCCTTCTTGATCACATGGGCTGTTATTCCTTGTCCTACACATTACTGACCCAGGGCCCAAAGCCTGGCCGTCACAGCAACCTGCCACTGTCTGGCCTGCCTGACGACCATCACTCACCTCGGTCTGGCATCTCCTGGCTTTTCTCCATAAGCAAATCCCCACAAGGAAAACCCCGCTGAGCAGACACAGGGCTGGGCTGCTCCTGCAGAGCACCTCCATGGACCCCAAGGTTACATCCAGATGGGCAAAGGAGGACCAAAGCTGGTCCAGCAGGTAGGGCAGGTAGGAGCGCTGGCTCCCTGTGCCAATGTCCTGTTGCTCCAGGTCCTCAGGAGCTGTGTCCCACATGACTGTGGCCCAGGAGGGGCGGCTGGAACATCCGAGGCTGCCAGGGAACAGAGAGGCCATGCAGAGCACAAAGACCAGGGAGAGCCCTGGGCTCAGCATTGTGCAGCTCCTTCCCTCGACTTGATCTCTTGTCGTCACCCTGGACTGAGCTTAGCCAGTCTCAAGCAGCACCAGCGTCTGCACAGTGAGTGGCTGATGGCACCAGCAGCCCCGCAGTGCTGTCACCAATGGCCCTGCGATGTCACAAGGCCTTCCTGGGGCACCCAGCAAGCGGGGAAGGTCTTGGCAGGGAGACAGGGCCCGGGGAGCTGGATTTCTCAGCCTGCAGCTCCCACGGCCTTCCGCCTTCTGGGGGTCTGCCTCCCCAAAGGGGCCAAGACCAGAGCCCTGGGGGCTGGGGGCTTGCACATTCCAAAATGCTCAGTGAGGAGGAGCCGTGCCAATGCAGAGGCATTGCCCAGGCACTCCTGACCTGTGCTCAACCTCAGTGCTGTTCCCAAGGGCAGCAGGCAGCCATGGCATTGCCAGCACCCTGGGGCACTCAACGGCTTTTGCTGGCGCAGGCAGGACCAGATTCCAGGCCCAGCTGGGGTCCTCTGGGCCAACAGGACCTCGTCCAGATGCCTTTTTAGTATCTCCAGTGATGGAGATTCCACAGCCTTGCGGGGCTACCTGTGGCAGTGCTCAGTCACCCTCACAGTAAAGAAGTGTTTCCTGATGTTCGGAGGGAACCTCCTGTTTTTCAGTTTGCGCTCACTGCCTCTTGTCGTGTCACTGGGTACCCATGGAAAGAACCTGGCTCCATCCTCTTTGGACCGTCCCTTTAGGTATACTCAAGGAGAAGATCCCCCTGAGCCTTCTCTTTCAGGCTGAAGAGTCTCAGCTCTCACACCCCTCCTCACAGGAGAGAGGCCGTGGTCCCCTAGGCACCTTAGCGGCCCTTTCTCTGGACTCTCCAGTAACTCCTTTGTCTTATGTACTACTGGGGTGCCCAGAACTAGACATGCTACTCCAGGTGTGGCATCACCACTGCTGCATAGAGGGGAAGGATCCCCTCCCTCGACCTGCTAGCAACACTTTGCCTAACGCAGACCAGGATACTTGTAGCCTCCTTTGTGGCCATAGCACACTACTGGCTCATAGTCTACTTGGTGTCCACCAGGAACCACCAGTCCTTTCCTGCAAAGCTGCTTTCTCTACGTGCTGATTGGCTCCCAGCATGTACTGCTGCTTGGTGGTGTTCCACCCCAGGGGCAAGACTTTGCACTTCCCCTTGCTGAACTTCATAAGGTTCCTGTCAAACCATTTCTGTCCTGGTTCCTCTGGATGGCAGCATGACCCTCTGGCGTATCAGGCACTCCTCCCAGTTTTGTGCCATCTGCAAACATGCAGAGGGTGCACTCTGGCCCCTTGTCCAGATCATGAATGAAGACGTTGAACAAGACTGACCCACTCTTGACCCCACTCTGTGGGGTACATGGCTAGTTACTGGCCTCCAACTAGACTTTGTGCCACTGATGACCACCCTCTGGGCCCAGCTGTTCGGACAGTGTTCAGGCCACCTCAAGGCCTGCTCACCAGCCTATACTTCATCAGGTTCTCTATGAGGACAGCCAGTGTCAAAAGCCTCACTGAAGTCTAGATGGACAAGAACACTGCCCTCCCCTCATCTACCGATTCAGTCATTTCATCATAGAAGTTTATGAAATTAGTCAAGCAATTGGTCAAGCAGGACTTCCCTCTCGCTTTTTCCGGGCTTCCCGAGTCTCCAGGTAAAGCTGAGTGGCAGGGTGTCTCAGGGCCCAGCAGTCGCAGGCAGGAGAAGGAGATGCAGTCTTGTCCCCTCCTGCCAAGGCCCTCTTGACACATGGGCTGTTACTCCTCATCCTATGCCTTGATGGCCAAAAGCCTTTGTGGTCCCCTGCTGCTGGCAGCAGAGAGCAAGGATGCGGGGCAGCCCCGGGCTGAGCACAGCACTGCTCCCTCCCCGGAGCTGGCAGCCGCTGCTGTAGGTGACCCTGTCACTGCCACACACGAGGTAGCTGCTCTTGCACAGGCACACGTTGACGGGGGCAGCAGCATTGGTGGCAGCAGCAGGGCCTGGGCCCGCGCCTCCCTAGGCCTTGCATTGCTTGCAGCTCTTGACACGCTTGAGCCCAGCAGTGCAGGCCCTCCCACCAAGGCCACCATGCCTCGCTCGCCCTCTCTACGCCCACTCTGCCAGCAGCAGCTGGAGGCATCCCGCACCCCGTCCACTTTCATGGCCTCTCCTGGCCACCCAACTGTGCTTAGCTCACAGCTCACAGCTGCAAAGGGCTGTTGCAGGGGCCTGGTGAGCCCAAGGGGTGGGTCAGTTTCCTGCAGGAGCGGGGAGAAGAGAGAAAAGGAGAGCTGTCGGGTTTCTCTTCTCCATGCTTGGGACACCATTCTCTTCCTTTGTCTCCTGCCATTTCACAGGTATCTCCTGCACGGGCCCCCAAATGCCTTTGGGTCGGAATGTCATGAGCCCTAATGCCTCTCGGGCAGCAAATCACAGTGTCGTTAAGGAAACTGCGGTGGCAAACCTTTCTGACTTGCAGTCACTGTCAGTGGTCCACTTGGCAGGAGGAAAACGTAGCTCCCAAAGGAAAGGAAGAACATCAGTGCGGTCCCTTTCCTCCCTTCCCCTCGAGTCTCTTTATTCCTGTGCCTCTGCTTGGAGCTCCTTTCCTCTCTTGGTAGGACATGTTAGCTCATGTTGTGTTGCAGAAGGACTTCTAGTGTGCCTTTGTGGCTCGTTCTTTGGCCTTACAAGCCTCATAAGCTTGTAAACATTGTGCTGCTCCCTCCCCAGTTCCATCTGACCCATGCTCACCAGCAGTGCTTGACCTCTGCTGCCAAGTACTGCAGGACCTGAGTCAGGCTCTGCCTGGGCCAGCATTGCCCCAGCCCTGTCCACGGGCTGTGTCTTACGGCTGCTCCACATCTTTATTTTTCACCAGAGGGCCTCTGTGTGCCTTTTTGATCACCCCACGCTGCTTCATTCAAATGTATCATATTAAATGCTTCTGGTATCTCAGTAATGAATTTCCTACAGCATTTCAGTGAACACCAGTAAGAATCTGTAGAATCATGTTGTGCTTCCTGGGACTTTTGCAGCACCCCTTCCCCTCCTACCCTCCCTGTCTGTGCTTAGTATTCAGCAGCATAAAATTTTCTTAAGCATTTAGTTCATCAGTGAAAGCTATTGGGAATACAATGAAAATGCTCTTATGTCTTTTCATGCATTTGATCCTTCACATGGGTATCACTTACTGTGTAAGGTGGTCACATAGTTCTGCGTGCATCCTTCCAGTGAGAAAGTGTGGGAGGCAGGGCAGACGGGGTGACATTTCTTCCGGGGAAGCTGCAAAGGTCTTTGGAAGCAGGGGGAGATTTAGCAGACGACAGGAGGGAATATGTGAGAATGGAAGCAAGTGGCTTTTAGATTTTGGTATTTCTAAACCGGGTATGTTCACTTGCTGCTTAACTTTAGCCAGCCAAGCTATCCCCATGAATTTGCACGATCTGTATTAGGAAAGACAAAGGAGACAGAGGACTAGGTCTCTGAGCTTATATAAAGCTATGAAGGATGGGCACAGGCGGGTCATTGCTCTCTGAGGCGAATGAGGAAGTCAAATGAGTGTCTTTTCCACATGGTAAACCCCAGCATCCTTCTACCCACATTCTAGTTCCCTCCCCTCTCATAACGAGCCGCAGCCGTCTTCAGCAGCCTGAAGAAAGCCAACATTCCTCCAAAGCCCCGCAACTGACACTCCTTCCGCGCAGAGATCCGCGTTTCCCCGCCCCGCACTTCCAAGTGTCGGCGTGCTGGGAACCTCCCCTGCTGCTGGGCGGCCGCGCGGCTACGGCAGCATCGCCGAGTTTCGGTTCTCGTTTCCCCGCCGGAGCGGAGCGGGGCGGGGCGGGGAGCGGGCAGATGGGGTGCTGCCTCCAGCTCAGCCGAGCGGGAGCCAGGCTGCTGGACGGCCGGCGACGCGGCATGGCGGGGGGACGGCTGCGGCAGCGGCAGCGGCAGCGGCAGCGGGCGGGGCGGCAGAGACGGCGGAGCAGCCCACAGGGGCGGCCGACGCCAGCAGCGGAAGGTGCCGGTGGGAGCTGCGGCAGGGGCTGCGTCGCCGCGGCGGACTCTCTCTGCCGGCGGTGGGCTAGCCGGCGCCTTGCCGGGGGCGGGGCCGTCGCGTTCGGCCGTCGGGACCGTCAGGGCCGGGCCGGGTCCGTGGGTGCGCAGGGGGGGCGGCCGAGACAGCCCGCTGATACACCGCTTCTAGTGGCGGTCAGCCACGGTGCTGCCCCGCGGGGAGCGCGAGTGCCGCCTCGGCTGCCGCTGCGCGAGGTCCTTAGCCGTGCTCGTGGCACACAGCCGTCGGGGGGGGCTGGAAGGAGGGAGGGAGGCCGTGATGGGGAAGAGACGTCCCTGCCTGGTTACATGCTGTGATTAAGCTGGGGAGGTGTGAGAAGGGTGGACAGTGGGTCTGCCAGCTGCAGACCGCCCATAGAGGTGTTAGGTAAATTAGGAAAGCCTTTGCTGATGTCTGCTTTTCATGCTTGGGCACCCTGGCTGTCAGACAGTTGTGCTGCAGCAGGGCCACATGTGAGTAAATGCATAGATCTGGTGCTGCAGCGCCAGGAAAGCATCTGCAGCTCATCAGCTGCAGATAAGAAGGGGCTTCCTTCTGCTGTAAATAGTCAACGTGTGAATTTTCCTTCATTGCTTTTCCAGTATCTTGTAAAACATCTGACTTTGAGGCATCCTGTGCCCAAGGGTGTGACAAATCTGGGGCAGTCAGATATGTCGGGAAGTGCCCTTTTCTACCCTGGGCACGCTCTACAACTGTGCAAAAGTAACAGTGTACTTCTGCTCACATGTAAGCGATCATTTTCAGAGCTGGTGTCACAGCAGACTGAGAGATGGAAAAATGTCTTCTAGTGACAGCCGGGCAAGTCAGCTGGTGTGCAACAAAGCAGTGGGTAGGACACTGAAGCCCCAAGGGCCTGAGAAAATATTGCCTATGCTTGTTCCATTTCTTCCTGAGGAGCAGAAACTCTTGGTGAAAGCAGTAGCACACAGAGATATTGGGGAGGGAGAAGAGATGGTTAAGGTGCCTGCTACCTTAGCGTAACTGTCATGCCTGTCTCTATTTGTTCTGCAGAATATGTGCAGTTACAGAGAAGAGAGGAGTTGCAATGTTCAAACTGTGATGAAACTCATATGCTTATTCTCTCCTGTGATGGCAGCCTTTCAGAATACTGGGCTACGTCTTCAAATAACCGCTCTAAGCCAATGTAAGAAGGTTTCACAGGGCAGCGATGTATATGGTAATGGTCAGAGAACTACTTTTTCTAAAGGTAACATCCAAGAAACTTAGGCATGCTCCTACTTTAAAGAGGAAACTGGAACATTTGCATTCCTAGAACCCAAAACTTTCTCTTCTTTTTTACCCAACAAGAAATGCTCTGATTTTGAGGGTAACATTAAGATCTGAGCTGTTTGAGACGCAGATGATACAGGTTCCTGTCAAAACTTAGTACAGATCAGTAGGTATACCAGTCATGCAAATGACATGCAAACTACATGTGGCTTGGGAAAGCTGTGTGTGAAAGACCCAAGCCCACCTGAACCTTGCCACCTTCTGGTTAATCTGTGAGGGTAACCAGCATCTAAAAATGGCACAGCAGTTTGCTTGTGGGATTTTCTGTTAACTTGCCCAGGGATGAGTCTGATTCTCTTCCAGCTTCCTCTCATGCAACCACAATCAAATCAGTTAGTGCAGCTGAAGGAGGCTAATATAACATCAGGGTGAATCAACTGAGAGGTGACTGATATTTTTCTGCATAAATACTGCTAAACATGCTAGGACATGGTGAGCAGAGGATCCTCTTCCTTTACCTTGTCTCATGGCACAGCATCTATTTTGATTTGATATTTTTCCTTATTTTCGTAGGCTGGTGAAAGAACTGGGAAATCGAGATATTGTTCAAATAGTCTGTGGAGACCATCACTCCATGGCACTGTCCAGAGGTAGCCTCTTTTACACACACTTTTCCTCCAAATGGGTCAGATTTGACAGGCTTGCTCAGAAGGGAGTGTTTGAACTATGTCCAGTAGTTAGTGACACCATCAGTGAGTAATGAGCAATGGATAGGGGAGAGAGTGTGCTCTCTGTCAGCACTGCCCTTCCGTCCTAACACTCAGAGACCTGAAGTTCTGTCTTTCTCCAATTCCTTAGCACTACCCCTCCTCAAAGGTGTGTTGTGGAGAGCAAACGTGGCTGCCCCACTCTACACTCACCAGACCTGCTCATTTTTAAGTTTGAGCTCTTCTCTTTTTGGAAACTTCTTGAAAGTATGGCTGTACAGCTGGTAACACCCTGCCTTTATTCTTGCTGTGATGAGTCACGTAGGCAGCATGGGACTGCCCTGAAGGGGACAGAAGCACCCAGGGAGATTTGGCTACTGATGATGGTCTCACCTAGGAGCTAGATCTCTGAAAACAGCACTGATTCTCACTCCCAAAGTACAAGGGAAGCATGACACAGAGCTGTTTTCTTTTGTTCCATGCATGAAGGAGGTGAGGTCTTTACCTGGGGCCAGAATGCCCATGGACAGCTTGGAGTGGGGAGCCAAGTAACGCTCACCCCCAAACCACAGTTGGTGAAAGGACTAAAGGGCATCCCACTTGCTCAAATTGCTGCTGGAGGAGCTCACAGTGTTGCTGTGTCACTCTCTGGAGCTGTATACTCCTGGGGAAAGAACGATTTTGGACAGCTGGGACATGGACACACAGAAGGTATGGAAAGAAAGCAATTTGAGAGCAAAGCAGTAGGAAGGTATTTTCCTAGTCAGTGAGCTTTCTGTATACACAGGAATGGTTCAGGAATGCCAAGCCTCTTTGGAACAGTAGTGGACAGTAGAGACTTTGGAAGAAAGTATATCTGGATAAGTTTTGTGTTTTGAAGCTATTGCATCCTGACCAGAAAGTGCATGCAGGGTCAAGGGATTTAGAGGTTATATCTCTACAGAGAATTTGTCATCATTTTACGTGGCCAAGTGGATAGACTGGGATCATGAAACCATATGTTTCTTCCAGCTTATTGTCTCTCCAGGCAGTCTTTCATGAAAGAAATTCACTTTATACCTCTTTGCCTAATTGCCTAATTTGCCTAATTTTCTGTAAACACAAGGTGAGAGAAGAATTAAAGTCACCCAGTGACTTCTTCAACCATAAAAGGCTACAGCAGAGTAGCCTTAGCCAGATAGAACCTGAAGTTACTGGGATATGAATATGTCGAACTCCTTGAAAGTCAGATATTTTGAGTCCAAGTACCTTTCTGCAAATAAATATGAAAGTGCTGCATTTTGTTTCAAACCTAGAGTAACTGGATAGAGAAAATACTATGAACAAGACAGAACATTATGAGAAAGAGTACATTGCAGTGGAGGGTAGAAAACAACTCAAAACCAAGTCATAAGTATATGAATTGCTGTAAGATAGGACAGTAAAATGTTAAAACGGTATTTTCTAAATCTTTATTTGTGTGACCCCAGAATGCTTTCACTTTAGCTATGCTTTATTTTCTTTCCAGACAGGGACTGCCCATCATACATTGAAGCATTAGAGCACTGGAAGACTGTATTTATCTCATGTGGGGCAGATCATACTGCAGTTCTCTCCAAGGTGAGTCTGAAATTGAAGCTCAGCATCTGAGAAGTCTTGCTGGGAGAAAAGATATGCTGCTAAAACTCAGCACAGAGAAATTGGAGTGGCAACACCCGCTTTCATCAGAGTCTGGAGATGATCACCAAGGCATGCTAACTGTGGTAGTGGGAAAATTGTCCTTTGCTCAGATTCCTGTCACCTGCGTGCAAACTCTTGCAGGGAAATGGTGAATGGGAATCCTGTGGCAAAGAGGTGCAGTTCAACGCTTCATACTTCTTGAACCTATTTTCTTTTTTTATAGCAAATGTGAGCAATAGTTAATTCACTAGGGTTTACTCACAGAAGTAAAATTTTTAAACAACAAGGAGTTATTCTCAGGAGTTAAATTGCTTTTTTTCAGGAATTGAAGGATTTGGACATAAAAACAATGTAAGATTAGGCTTGATGCGAAGTGAACTCTACCTGTATTTGAATCAATGACGTTTTGAGTCGAGGCCTACATAACATATTGTGTCTTGCTGTGTCTCACTCTTGATGGTGACCATTTGAATGCTGTTAATAATGCAGTGATCCTGTTGTTTGTTTCTTCATCTTCAAGGATGGCTTGGTGTGCACCTTTGGAGCGGGAGAGGCTGGCCAGCTTGGTCACAACTCCACCCGGAATGAACTAACACCTCGTGTGGTGGCTGAGCTGTGGGGAGCAAGAGTTTCACAGATTGCCTGCGGAAGGTGGGAAAGTACCTTAATAAAATGACTTCTCAGCTCCAAGACTCAGGGGAATCACTGAAGAACAGGAGAGAGGGAAGTCACCAAGATGTTCAAATCCCTGTATTCCAGTGGTTCAGCTCTGTCATTCTTAATGCACAAACCACCCTCCTGCCACAACCCCTGCGAACACAGAACCCTCAGCCAGTGCCAAGGAGGGGGAGAGGGCTGCAAAAAACAGCAGGAGCCCTTGGTTCTTGCTGTTGCAAGAAACGAAGGGTGCACTGGGTTCCAAAAGACAGAAGACTGTCAAAAGACTGAGTCAGAAAAGTCACCAAGTTCCCATCTACTTCAACAGACTGGGTGGGCCCTTAGGAAGAACCAAGGAATAGTGAAAATTATCCAGTTTCATTCTGCCTTTCTGGAACTGGGACAGAAAAAGTTTCCTATTGACTTTCCTGGGTTTTGAATCAGGCTCAGCACTGTAGAAGTTGCACTTGGAAAAAATGGAAGGAGGCTAACAAGGAATAACACTTTAGTTTTGTATGTAGAACCAGGGTAAATCACAAACATTAGAGGATAGTATAGGAAATTTTAATCTGTATTTTTTTACTCCAGAATGTTTATACAGGGAAGGGTCCTATGACTTCAGTCATAGGGGACTCTGTGGCTGGACTGTCATGACTTCAAAAGACAAGCCTCAGCTATCCCTTCTATCTCTAATTTTTTTTCTGACTAGCTCAGTGGTATTAACTTATTCTGACCATTTTTCTTTTTCTGAACAGACAGCATACCCTGGTCTATGTCCCCTCTTTGGACAAAGTCTATTCATTTGGTTCTGATGAAGAAGGACAGCCAGGAAATGAGAGAAAGGCTAATCAGTTGATACCACTTCCCATCAATTCACCAGTGGATAATGGAAAATTCTGTCAGGGTAATGACCACTGCAGATGTGTACAATCTGTATGAATTTCTTTCAGATCAGACAAAGAGAGGTGTTTGCTTTCATGATTTCCTGTTTACACTGAAAAGCTGATGGGTTCCAGTACTTAGACTATATATCATGCTTTCTTGATCATCCCAACACAGTCTAGCAATGTGTAAATCTGTCTGTTGTTTGATTTATTGTAATGATTAATGCCCACATATAATCAACTTTTAAACAGACAGAGACTGTCGGAGGTTTTTTTTTAATATGCCACGTCTGTGCACTGAACTCTATATAACCGTGTCTTCAAATGTTTGTTAGAAAATCTTTTCACTCATTCACAGAAAACAACACGTCACAAAAGATGATTAAAACTACTGCAGAAGGAAATGAAAGTATTGTCCTTTGCTTGAAGAAAAGGGTATGTGCATATTTGTTTATGGCTTCTATTTTTTACCATTGTTCACAATACTGATGGAAGCTTTTGATTTTTCCATGCTGCTTTTAGTGCTCCATCTTAAGATATGTCTCCTTGCAGTTCCTTGCATGCCTACAACAAAAACTGACTTGTATTGCAATTATATATCTGTTCTGTGTTTTCTGCATCTGGATCATGCTGGATGACTATTAATTTGTTTATTTTTAGGCTGAAATGTTCTTGTAGTGGTTGGCTTGAACAAAAGAATCACATCTGCTAGACCTTTAATCTCATCATGTGTTCATGCATTTCATACAGAATTCCTATCCTTTGAATGGAATTGCCACTCTGGAGGAGAAAGAAGTGGATGCATGGATTTCTAATTCCAGTTCACAACAGTGGGAAGCTATAAAAAAGTAAGTCAGAACCCTGGTGCTTTTTTTCCCCCCAACACATGATTTTCCCTAAAAATTATTATTCTTTGAAGACTCTTGTAGGAACTTGTTCAAGAATTTAGCTGAGACTGGATCTTGTACCAGCACTTCTTACTTAATTTTTGTATAGGGAAGACACATGTTCATAAGCAACAGCCCTTTGATATCCCTCTTGAAAGAACATAGCAGATGTACTGGCTGGTTTTGGAAGCCAGTCCTCATTGCACGAATTGGTTGTTAAGTTGATGAAGAGCTGACAAGTTAAACCAGTGAAAAACTCAGTCTACAGACAGGCCTTGTGCAAAAACTGTAATCCAGAATACCCAAGCTGGAATTTTTTTGTGTGTCAGCATTTGAAAATTACTGATCTCTTCCTTAGTTCCCCATTTGCAAAAGCAGTAAGTATATACTAGTGTGGGAAGCCTAACACCTATGGGTGAGAATTATGATTAGTCTTTTTTCAGAACTTATGTTGGAGGTTATTTCTTTAGGAAAGTCTGACTCCATGTGCTAATTTTAAGTGTTTAAAAATCTTGGCCAGTTTGGATCTGAATGTTTCTCTGACCATTTCTGCTATGGTTTGGGACATATGGAAAGTTGTTCTGCACCTGGAGGAGAAGGTGAGGGAGAGAGAGGGTTCTTTCCAGATCTCAGTAGGAAAGGCCTGATAGCAAATGCTTGATTAAGAAGCTGTTTTAGTGAGATAGAATAGAACCAGGAGTATCGGCGGTGAGTAGATCTTACGTCCCAGCTGGGAACCCAGATTTCATGCAGCAGCAGGCAGATGCCAGGTGAATTTCCCCTTGGCGCACTGCACAGATCCCGTCTGTGGAGAGGTTCCTCCTCCCTCCCACTGCAGTGCCTTTTACATGCGTAACAAACAAAACCACGTCTTCTCCTGACTGGTTGGGATGTTACCTCTGTCATAACACCCACCAGCACAAAGCACAGGCTGGCACAGGGCACTCAGGGAGGTTCCCTTACAGCAGCTACACATGCTAACTTAAGGGCTGCTTATACCCTAAGTACAAGGCGCAGTAGAGGAGACATGGTTTTCCAAAGATCACTAACTCCTCAAATACAATGTCTTCTGCAATGCTCTCAATATAGTGCTGTTAAGAAAAGTTTTATGTGGTTAGGTACAGAAACACTTGTACACATTGTTTTTGTTCTTTCAGAATTAAAAAAAATGAAGTGCCTACTCTTGTTGAAAGTATTAGCTTTGGTTTTGTTTTTTTTTTCTTAGGAATATCAGACTGATCTTTTCATCTGAGGCTTGCATCAATGGAAGCTTCTTGGAGAAAAGGTAGTGTGTGATGACTTAGACATAAAAAAAATTTGCTGCATGTAAACTGACCAGAAAGTGTTATTTTAAGCTATATATGTAGAGAAGAATAGTTGTATCTGAATTTGCAAGAAGCAAGTCTGCATTTTCAAGGAAAAGCCTGAACTAAAATTAATTTTTTATCCCCCAGTTCCTACCAAAACTTGCTGTAGAAGCTCATATTCTAGTAGCTTATCCCATAGTGACATTTGATGGATGATGATAATCTCATTAGGCAATATTACAGCTCTCAAAGGGTCCACAATAGCTCTTCCCAGCACTGAAGCGCAAGTCATTTTAGGGTGAAATATAGGAAGCCTATTATTAACAGTACATCGCTACACAAGACAGGAAGGACAGAATATTAATCAGGACATACCACAGTGAGAATATCTCTGTAGAACAGATGAAGCTATACCCATTGGAGTTGGAGCTTAACTTTTCTAAATATTTTCTGATGTTAGGATGCTTCACTATTCAGTCAGTAATAAAAAACAGCTCATTTGTTTGATTTTTTTCCATTGTGATAGAGACAAACATTTCAAAACTTCCAAAGAAATCTCAGGTGTAGATATGGCAGAGGTACTATGCTTTTATAAGAAGATCAGCAACAACACAGAAGTCTACCAGGAGGTAAGGCTTTGGTGTAAGAATTCTCACTGTACAGGCACCAAGGAGCTCTGGATCTGACTATTATTTTCCCCAGAGGTTTATGTTTTCCGAATCTTTTACAAAACAAAGCAAAAAAAAATCTTTCAGGAAACTTCTTCAAGAGTTTGTTTCTTGTGTCTGCTGAAGTCATATACTGGAGAGGTGGGATTGTATGAAAGTCATAGTGGAGGGAACAAGCCCTTTTCCAAAAAGCTGACAGGATTCCCTGTGAAGGGAAATGATGGCAGAATTATCACAGTCTTTTCTTCTGCTGGTGCAAATAAATGAATGAATGAGTTACCCAAAATCAATCAGAAAACTCTGACTAATTCAGGAATTGAATTTAAAGGTAGTATCCTAGACCTCGTGTGTGAAGGAAGATTTGTGAATGAAACTTAGGAATTCCATGCCAACCTAATTCATAGATTATTTTGGCATAACACAATTGCATTTTTAATCCTTGTCTCTTTTTTTTTCCTCTGAAGGTGCAAAAGGAGATTCAGAATTTACTGCCATCATTGTCTTCCTCTCCCATCTCACCTGAAAATTTCAGAGTCTACTTGATCTTGCCTTTTCTTCTTCAGGGAGACAATGACAGCTCTTACTGTTCTCTCAGGCTACTGGCAAAAGCATTCTTGAGGCTCCAGCAGAAGGACCTGAAAACTCTTGGTAGGGTTTGAATTCGATGGAATTGAATTATTTAAATGTTTGGTCATTTTGGGCTATGGAGCAAGAGAGAGTATTGCTGATGTAGTATTGTTCCAGAGTTCAGCCTGGAAGAAATGATATTGGTAGAAATATAAATATGGGGACTATGACGGAAAAAGCAGGCACAAGAAAGTGTGTTTCTCAGTCTGAGGTTTACTAGTTTTTGTAGTTTGAAATTAAGTATTTTGTTTAGTTCATTTGATAAGAAGGGAAAATGCAACTTCATCCAGAAATTGTAGTTATTTGCATGTTACCTGTGGTGGATATCTTACTAGCTGTTGTTTTATTTACAGAATGCCTGTGGTCAAATCTAGAAACATTCTTTCTCAAGAAGCTGGTCCTTATATATCAGAGGGTTTCCCAGAACGGTCTGTCTCAATTTTTGGGGGAAGATGGAGTGTTGCAAAGAAATCTCTTTGAGCTATACCTACATGAGACTCTGCAAATACTGCAGATTCTTTACCAGGTGAGAAAGTGTTTGGATCCTGATTAGACGGGACATATCAGTACGATTTAGAATATTTTAATCCTGCTTCTTTGCTGAATTTTCTGAGTTTCCTTCTTACAAGGAAACATGGTGCCTTGACATTGCTTCAGGAATCGTTTTACCTCTGCACCAGCATGGCTTTGAAGGAGCTGAATTGTGATACTACTACCTAGTGTTGTCACACTACCTACCCTAAATCTTGCTCTTGAACTGTGCCTGGCTGACTGTCTACAGAAATGAAGAGCTGAAGAACATTATAGCCCCAGGTGGGGAGGGGATGCTTTCAGTGAGAAGTGCATGCCTTGATGTGTACAGATCTATGGATGTGATGTCGATCACATAGCATGCCCATTTCACTTCCTGCTAGTGAGATTCTTCACCCCAATAACTGCTCACCGCATTTAAATGACATCCCACCTGTTTGGCACAGCATGGCAACCGCAGCAATACTGTATGATGCTTTAAGAGCCTGTTAACCTAAGAAATTTTCTGAGACAGAAGAATTTGAGCATGTTTAGCTGCATATGAATAAGGGGAAGAGAGGGGACAATAGCTGTATTCTTCTCAAAAAGCATCCCTTCTCCTGCTGAGATTTTCAAAGTTTAGGAAAGTGAAGAGCTCAAACATGCACTCAGTGTGAATCAGAGAAAGCTGTTAAATTTTGTTCAGAATTCAGTATCCTTTTGGCTGAGAATGCAAATTTCGCCCTCAGAGTTTAGACTCTTGAATCTATTTATCCACTGGATAAAACTCAAAAGTGCAGGAGGGTACTTCTCAGTAAGCAATAGCATCATTTGCAGCCTTACATGGTCACTGTCCCCCCCAAAAATCAGATCTTTTTCAGGCAACAAATATGAAAGTGAATGGGGAACTTCAGATTCTCTTGCAACATGACAGACAAAGTGAAAAAATACCTTTCATGATGGAGTTCTGTTAAGGGGTCTTTGTTGTAAATGAAAATCACTTTCCTGAAAGTTTTTACATGGTTTTCTGTGACTTGTCACTGTTGAGTGCTTCCGTAGTCTTGTATTGTTTCTATGCTTCCATTTCTGTGCAGGGTCTCAGAGCTATTTCTGCTACTCCTTAGTCCTGTCCTGCTGTACAGATGCATAGCTCAGTAGCTCTGCTTCCACTCCTTTTCATGTTGTGTCTGTCAATGCAGGTGAACGCCAGGGCTGGTTTCAGACTACAAGAAAACAACTTCTATATGCCCGAAGTGAAAAAGTTTATCAAATGGTGTTGGATCATGAAGGTAGAAGTAAGTATAAAATCTTCCAGCAGTACAGAACACTTATATTGCTGTTTCGTTTAATAAATCAATTTATATGGAAGTCAGCTCTAGACTCTACCCCAGTGACAGTGCATTTCCCTGCTCCTCCAGCTGTCCTAAATTATGCGAGCCATTTATGATCTCAGTTTTGTAGCAGCTACAATACTGCCTTTCCTTTGATGACTCCCTAGTTCTGAGAGCCAGAGCTGTTCCCAACGTCTTAAGCAGATCCGTTTGCTTGAAGGATGGTTGCTATGCTTCTTGTATACTTCCATATTTTATCCCATTTATTTAACACAATTATTGTGAGGTCTCTTTAAACTTTTATGGAGAAACCCTACTGAGCACTTCCATTAACTTATATTTAAAAGCAGTGTTAATAATAATGAAAAAAAATCTGTGAAATGGTTCACTTCTCAATGATATGAAGGAGTAAAACTTAGCCGTGAAATTAGTGAAAATGCCATCAATGTCACGGGAAACAGCATAAAATGGAAATATGTAGATATTAGGGGCTTCCTTAGGCAAAAAATAGTTTTCTGTCAACTTGGCTGGAATTCACAGGTCAACTGCCTAATTCTTTCATAAGCTTTCACTAGCTAATGTACCAATTTCGTACTGATTAATCAGAGCAGAGGAGGAGGCTTGAGAAACAATATAGAACTACAAGCCAAATAGGACATTTACATGAAGTTGCTTCCTTGTCACACTAGAAGTGTAACACCTTGAATTAGATTATTTTGTATATTGATATGTACTTTTGGTATTACAAATAATATAACCAACAACTTTTAAGATGAATGTATCTAACCTAAAATGTCCAGGACATTTTTACTACATGTTGTGGTTTAACTCAAGTATGGAAGATGCTATTAAAATCACTGCTTTATTCCTGGGGCACTGTAACACAAGTGTCTGCCTGCACAGACAGTTCTGCAAAAAATCAGATGCCTCTCTTTCAGGGTTTCCCACTCATGGAATTGTTTAGAAGCTGCTTTTATGAAGTGTGCAGCTGTTGGTATAGTGTTGTACACATCAAAAGCATGTTTCAGAAATACAGAATGACAGTTCAGTCTCTACACATACCCCCAAACTCTGATTTTGTAAGTGAAAATCAACATATATTTTTCTTCTTTGTCATTTCAGATGGTTACATTTAAGTTGACTTTAGGGATGCTGACAAAATATCCATGCATCTTTGACGTGCAAGATAAGATCATGGTTCATAATATAGAATGCAACAGTCTGTCCATTTCCTTCCGCTTTGTAAGTATGATGATTTTATTTATTTTTTTTTAACAATTTAGGAGAGAGAACCACACTTCTAACAAATGGTTACTTCGTTCTTCAACAGCTAGACTTAATAGTCCAGGAATTCTGGCTTTTTCCTGTCAGAAGGAAATACCTTCTGTGTGACATATGGGATCATTTAAGAAAAGCAGAAAATAAGCAATTCAAGAAGACCTTAAAAGTAAGATATCAAAATATATTATTTTGTTAGCTCTAAATGTATTACTGCAGTGTTCTGAAGTATTGTAAGAAAGTTCCACTGGGGACGTAAAGTAAATTGGGAGGGTAGTATCTTACATTCTTATTCTAGGTAGCCATTAAGCTTTGTGGGCATAATTTAAATGCAAGTGGCAGCGCTATTTACTGTGAAGTTGCTTTGGGATAATGTAATAGAATTGCTCAGGAAACTGGTAATTGGCGAAGTCCATTACTATTACAGCTAGACTGACTTTAGTTTGCTGTGCGTGAAGAACCTGGTGGCCAGGTTTTTCTAGTCAGCACTAAAGGCCAGTAAGTGACATGGCCACAAAAGCCATCCTGGTGACACTGCCTGAAGGGAAAGGAAGGATAGTGCCCCCAAGAGAGATGCAAAGCTGATTATAATGCTGCTGTCTCTTTGTGATTTCATCTGTGGTTTACCAATACTGAGATTTTGGTAGCCAGATTTTCTTCAGGTAGTGCAATGCTAGCCCTTCCCTGCAAAAGCAATTAAGTGGCTGACGTTGGATCCAGGCACCTGCCCACAGCTGAGCTCAGCCCAGGGACCATGTGCCTGCATTCTGTCATTAACACAAGGGCTGTCAGAGCCTGGTACTGCACCTGTGCAGCACCACATTACCCAATTTTGGTTCTTCCCAAGTGCACCTTCTTGCCAGCCAAAGCTTTTCCTTCCTATACATTTAGGAGAAGATTCACAAATAGCTTCTAGAGCTGCCTTTCCTTCCCCCTTCCTTACTGCATCAGCTAAAATAGGTATTTTTTTACATAGGCAATAAAGCTTGTGTTCTATATTATCCTCTAGATGAGCCTCTCTCCACTGATTGTACAAGCAGCCCTGACAAATAGCTGGACTTCAGAGCTAGAGTCAGCCTTCAAATACGCCTCTTCTGCGCACTGCCTTTCATACTATGCATCACAGCATTATTTGCACAGCAGTAGCTTGGTAAATTTGATTGCTTGATTAGTATCTCACCAATAGACACTAAGATCTGCAACATTTACTACTTAGTGCTGCCTTTCTGAATTTTTCAGCAGGTAAAGGGCATTCTGTCGCTACATTCTCTAGTGTTGCTGTAAATGGGAACAGGGATGGTTGAAGTATTCAGAAGTGTCTTCTGTTCCCTCTCTACTGAAGAGACAGTGTTAAGGGGAAAGATACTCTACATGTATAGCATTCGTAGCTGCCAACTTTGCTACCAAATCCTGGGCTCAATAAGTTGTTTTTCCTCTAACCTGTCAGGAGATGCCTCTTTAATGAAGATGACCCAACATGGCTATCAAACTTAGGCACTCAGACACACTTAACAGATAGCATAGGGACATACATCTCCTAAACGGATTCTGAAATACATTGTAGGCCATTCTGCCCAAAAAAAACCCAAAAACGCAGAAAAACATCTTTTCTGAGCAGCAAGCAATGCTGTCATTTGCCTATCTTTTTCTTACCAAAAAAAAAAAAAAAAGGCAAGCAGCTGCTGGATGTACAGACATGGGTATCGTCCAAGTAAATTTCTTTATTTAACTCAAGGTTTTTTATTAAATATCAGCCTAATTTATTTTACCTTCATCGACAGTGAATGAATACATTTCAATACATGCATCACTTCAAGACACATAAAGAAAATCAAAGCTCATGATTCAAAGAGATTCGTACCACCACGTTGTCATTGCTTATTATGTGCGATGTTATTTCAGTCAGGTTGCAGTCTTTTCTAGTAAAGATGACCATCACCTAGAAGATTTTCAGTAGTGCCGTTAGAAACACAGAACATTCTTGAAGAGATACACTAGAAAGAATTAATGCTTCTAGTTATTCCTCCTCTTTATCTTCCTTAGCAGTAATTAAGTAATAGGCTTGCTGCAGAGAACTTCATATAGTTCCAGACACCAACAGGAAAATGATGACACTCACTAGTGCCAGAAGGGAACTCACTAAAATGAGTTGCAATACTTGGTGAGATTAAACTGTGTTGCTTTAGAGAAGCCCAGGAGTTACCAAATGCATTGCACTAGTTGTGCCTAAAAAGCTTAATCCCCATCCAGGTCCATAGGTGGAAGAATACATAAACTGGTATTGTAACAGGAAGGAGGAGACTGTAGAAACACAAGCTGTTTGTGCTGGTGCAGCCCTGTGGGAAGGTTTCATCTATGGTGGCTGAGTAAAACAAGCCCGCTAGGGACAGGAGGGGAACTAGTACAGTCAGTGTAGGAAGGGAGGGAAGCATGCCTCCTCCAGCCATCAGGCTGGAGGCCACTGCTGGCTGTGGCCTGGTGGGTCCTTAGGGCTGCTTCAAGCCCTCAGTCGGAGGCTTCTTCTGAGTCGTCCTGGCAGCCTCTGGGATCATGTTCGGGATGCCATCGATGATGGGGTATGCAATGCCCAGTTCCTCGTTAATGAGCTCGTTAGTAGATTCTTCATACCTGGGCAAGCAAGCAAGCAAGTCAGAAAAAGAAAAAAAAGAAAAAAAAAGACAAGTGAGGCGTGAATAGCCTGGGTTTGGCCTTTGGCACCCCCCTCCCGCTCGCCGCAGAGCAGCAGCAGGCGCTGCGTTTGCAGGCCCGGGGCGAGGGCCGCGGCCCGCGCCACGCCCCTCACCTCAACGGCCGCTTGGAGAGCGGGCACACTAAGAAGCGCAGCAGGGACGGCTCCAGGGGCTGGCNCGCGCCCGCCGCCGCACAGCATGGCCGCTCCCACCCGCCTGCTTCCGGTGCGTGCGGCAAGCCGCGCCGGGCTGCGCCGCAGCGTGCGCGACGTGGTTCCGGCTGGTGCTAGTGCCGGGCCTCTCTCGCTATGGGTGTCGCTGGGCTCGCAGGTGCACTTCGTGAACGAGGCAGGAGTGGACGCTGGCGGGCTGTCCCGGGAGCTCTTCACTGTCGCCGCCAGGGCGCTCTGCGATCCCCAGAGCGGTGCCTTCCGCCACTTCCCCTCCAGGCTGATCTGGTTCCCCAGGCAGGTAAGGCTGCTCGGACGCGCCACAGCCCCGGGACATGGGAAGGGTGCTTTAGGAAAGAGTTACAATTTCCTCTGTTTTTTAAATTCATGTTTAACTAGGCATCAAGCCACGATGACACCTTTGTCCTGATTGGGACCCTGTTCGGAATGGCCTTGTATAACAAATGCCTGGCTCCCTTCCCCTTACCCAGTGCTCTCTTCAAGAAGATGCTGAACATCACACCCACCCTGGAGGATCTGAATGAGCTGATGCCAGCAGTAGGCAGGTATGAGTAAGAAATGTCCTAAACTGTGAGATTCCTAAGGAGTTTCCTAATTTGCTATGAAACTACTACTGAGGCAGGTCTCCTAGTTTGGTGATGCACACAGAAATCTTGAAAGCAATATCAGGTGTACGTGTGGCAAGGACGTTTGCCATTGCTGAGCTGCTAAAAACTACAGCATTTCCCAGGAGGCCCCTTGGCTGGGGGTACAGCTCTCGAACAGATGCTGGCGTCACCAAAACAAAAAGCCAAGCCCTGCGCTTTGGAAGGAGTCAAGATTTCACTCCATGTGAGGTTAAGTCCACACTAGCAATATATGGTTCAAAAATACTTCAAGCTGTAGTTTCAGCTTGAAATAAACATCCCCCCCTTTTTTTTTGATTTATTAATTATTAGTTTCCACAATGATTTCAAAGTAGCCAGACATTATGCACAAGCACAGTAGTAACCTATGTTGCAGTCACGTCAAATCTGGGAACCCACATGCAGGGTTTCCACATGCTGAGAAAAGAGTTTTCAGGCAGATACTGCAGGAAGAGTTGCTGCTGCCGCCAACATAAAGGTACTAGTTCTCTGAAACCCGGCATTCTACAAAAGTGCTAGAAACAGCCGATGAGAACCTCTTCTCTGGAGCCTGTGACTGTTGAGGTGCAGAATAGCCCTCGGTGGACTGAAATGTCAGGTTGCCAGCAGCGCTTTGAGAGACACTGCTCTGCAAAAAAATTCTCCCACATCATCCCACTCATGCACATGTAATTCCTTGCTATATGTTCTTTGGAAGGATAAATCTGTGGTCTGAGCCCACTTGCCACTGGAATTTCTCTCTGTATAAAATTTCCACAGAGCATGGGGATGGTCTTGCTTGGAATCCTTCTCAATCAAGATATTTGCCCTCAGGTCGTGGCAGCAGTGGAACACAGGTGTGTAGGTCAGTTTAGGGCCACATTATGAAGGTTCTTTGTGAGTACAAGTGTTCTATACTTATATGCATTTAAATACTGCTTGTCAGAGGATGCTTTTCAGCAGAATTTGAGAGTGCAATGAATTGTCTTTATGTCCACGTTTTTTTCTTGAAAGGAATCTTCAGACTATTTTGAATGAAGAATCTGAGCATGAGCTTGAAAGCCAACACATGACCTTCACGGTAAGATGTTACTGTGTCATTCAGACGCGCCATGCATGTAACTCAGGTAAGACAGTATCCCACTGCAAATGACACAAAAACTCGTCTGTAAACTGAAACTAGCAAAAGTGCTGTGTCAGGCCCTGCAGAAAGAAGGAATAATAGATATAGCTCATATATGCCTATCATATATATATAGATACGTACAAAATACAGATATAGCATCCAGTATTTTTCTTTATTTGTGTAGCAAATGGAAGAAGGAGGTTCTATGGTTGAGCTTAAAAAAAATGGTACCAACATTCCTGTCACAAAGCATAACAGGTCAGTGTTATTTTTCTTATCCTATTGTCTGGTATGAGTATATGAAATACCCTATCTGTAACCATCCCCATATACTCTTAGAAAATACTGAGCATCAACATTGTGCCATTCATCTCAGTCCAATAACCTGTATGCTTTCAGTTCTTGCTGTTTGTGCTGCATATGTGCCAGACATCAGCAGTTTGTGCAAGCAGCGGATAAGACAGGGATCCCTGGACATCCTGGCATTGGCATACACAGGGATACCTGGCCTTATCAGGGAAATTCCTAACAAATATATAAAATATCCCTGAACAACATTTTCAGGGAAATACAGACAACTTATCTGGGAAATCCAGGTACAGGTACACCTCTAAGGTTTTTTTATGAGCAAAATATTTCCTGCTTAGTTACATATATGAAATGTATCTTGTATATAATGGAAGGGGAGCAATCTATCAGTGAGGTATTGTGTCAATGTTAATCTCAGCACAGAGGACACAGCAAGTCTGTGGCCTGAGTTATGCAGATGACTGCTTTCAGTAAAGAGTCTTGACAGTAAAGCAGGTCACGTGGAGTAAAAAATAAGGAAGAAAGTCCTATGTATTTCTTCTTTTCAAAAATCATCTCTCATGTTACTTGTTTGAATCAAAATATTTTTGCAGGAAGGAATTTGTTGACTTGTATGTGAATTACATATTCAATGAATCGATACGGAAGCCATTTGAGGACTTTATGCAAGGTTTTTTAAGAGGCTGCCCAGCTAGAAGCTGGAAGATGTTTCTCCCTGTTGAGCTCCAGGTTGTTCTCCTGGGACACACAAAATATGACTGGCATCTGCTGGAAAAGGTATTGGATACAAGCAGAGTAGCCTTCTGCTGTTATGCACAAGCTGTTTGCTGAGCATAAACTTCTTCTGTCCTGTTCTTTTACTGAATGTGTAGGTCATGAACACAAAAATAGTAGCTCAAGGCACTCTTTTTATCATTTGTATCATTGTTTTGAGTCTGTTTCTAATCCATGCCAGAATAAAGGGTAATAGAAGTCAATGTAAGCTCAAGAATTGTCATATGTATATTTGAAAAACAAACAAACAAGCAGATTCCAGACACTAAGAGGATTTGAACATTTATGAACAGGATTATAAAATTTATTAGATAAACTGTTGTTGCTTTAAATAAAAATGGAAATAGCAAGGCCAGTTTTATTTTTGTCTCTTCAACAGAATGTGACGTACAGACACTATAAAAAGTCTCATCAAACCATCAAGAATTTTTGGGCTGTGTTTCGCAAGCTCCCAGAAGAAAAAAAGAAGTTGTTTCTTGGTAATATTTAGACATTCTAAACTTTATTATCTTTCTCTCCCTCACAAGATACATTTAGATGCTTGTGTGTGAAAAATACTGTAGTTCCAAACTGCTTTTCAACATGGTTTACCCCCCCAATTTTCTAGTAAAAAACACAAAGGATTGACACAAAGAATAGTACAGACACAGTTCTGACCCTTTTCACCTCCCTTGAGGCTTGCTTAAATGCATCAGACACCCTTGAATCTTGCAATTACTTTACCCCTTTTGTGGATATCAGTTGTTGGTCAGAGGCCTCAACGTGAATGCTGGCACAAGCAATTTAGCTTTCTCAAAGGATCACAGAAGCTGGCTCATCCTTTTTAAATGTAGAAGATCAAACCTAGCCTGGCTTTTCTCATGCACAAAGCCTATACAAGTAAAAGTAAAAGAAAGTTTATAATTATTATGCATTAGCAAAAGACTTTTTTTATATTCAGGTACAAATTCAAAAATGCAAAATAATCAGCTTATGGAAATAGCCATATGTTTACACTGATTTTTCTTCATGTTTTTCATCCTCTGATAACATTTTCTTGGTAATTTTTTTTTTTTTAGTTTGCTAACTTGCTTTTGTCCGCTCCCCCCCATTCAGCTTTTTTGTCAGGATCTGATCGAATCCCTGCCGGTGAACTGGAATATTTTAAATTTTCTATCGAAGATCCTAAATGGGAAAATCCAGATAATTTATATCCTCTTGCCGTTACCTGCAGCTACATTCTCCTCCTCCCCAGGTACAGCAGTAAAGAAATACTTGAAGAAAAGTTCCTCTCTGCCATAGAGCATTTTGAAGGTTTTGGTTTGCACTAACTCTTGGTCAGGAGCATGTTAAAGCACAAACAAGAAAACAAGTCTTTGTCTTAGTTGTAATATTTTTACTCTTGTTAACTCTGATTTACTAGTTTCTACCCTGCCTTATTTTTACTGCATTTTATAAATACTTCAGTGTGTGTAGTCACTGAGATTGTATATTGAGCATAAAAATGAGCTTATATCAGATGCCTGATTGTTAGATTATAATGTTATTAAAAAAGAATCCTATTTAACATGCTTGCAAGAAGAAAGTTGGTAACCAAGTATATTTACATATATGTTCATCCTAATTGTGCTATAGTGGTCTTGTTTAGTTGGTTGAGCTTTCAACAGCAGGGTTTCTGTGATTTGTACATTACCAAACACACAGCCAGTGTATGCTAAGCAGTCATTGTTGCAAAAGCGAGCTAGGGTAATATTTTCATCTGTATTAGTAAAGGATTCTCTTGGAGAGCAACCAACTCTAAGGAGACATGTTCCTTCAAACTGTGAATTGAAGGAGCAGTCTGTACTTGCCTGAATATGGCCTTTGACTTACCTGAGAGAAGTTCTTAGGATATGATAATTCCTAGACGTTGTCAAAAGCTGTATTTGTAAAGCATTAATGGACTTTTTGTTGGTTTGTGTAAAAATATTTGTGGTGTTGCTTTACATCTTTTAAGGAGATGGCTGGCAATTAAGTAAAACAAAATTTTAGGCCTGCAGAACAGCTCTATCTACAGAACCTTGTTAACATGAGGCTTGCAGGGCTGCTGGAAGCTCATTGCCAAAACTGTTTGACACTGTCAGGATATTGGCAACATCACGCAGGATGTAAAGACAGAATGTGTATTTTTTCTATATATTTTGCTTTATGTAAAAAAATAAATATTGAGAGACAGCAATCATTTTCAGCAGTCTCCTTTCCTTTGTTGTGTTAAGTGTGTCAGTGGACATACATATGTAAAGAAGGCTTTTACTGGGCCAAATTAAATGATGATTGATTAAATTTCCATACCTGTGGTTGAATTTTTCCCGTTATGTGGCTGTCTATGCATTACAGTGTATCCGTTTTCTGCCCTCGTTCATGTGGTCAAGGCCTTCACAAGAGGAGTCAAAGGCTGATATGAGTGTGTTTCAAACAGATGCATTGCATAAACTGAACAAGTCAAGGTCTTTTACATTTGGTGCAGAATATGCTTTATATGAATGTAAAAATCTAGAGCGAGAAGATGACAAGTTTTCATGACCTCCTCCACCTTGATTTGTGTTGTGCATTACAGGCAGTGCCCTGCTCCAGAGCTGGGTGCATTTTAGTGATGAATAAAGCATTCTACTCCCAAGCTGCAAAAGATTAATGTTACAACCTCTGTCACTGTGGGAAATATCCTGTTGTTGCCTGCCTGACTCACTGGTGTGTTTGGTGGGGACAGGTACCACAGCAATGCCGCTAGCTTGAAGCATTTGATACAACACAGAGCAAGAACAGGTCGCACCTGGAAATGTGTCATTTGAAGACACATGAGAAATGTACAGGGACTGCAGAGAAAATAACTTTTTTTTTTTTTTTAATACTACTTCTCAGGGGACAGTTCAAAGGACACTGCTCAGAGCTTTCGTGTGACAGCTCCAGCAGCCTTTCTCTATATATTGTCACAGCTTGTCTCAGAGCAAAAAGGTGCCTCCAGGCCTCCCTCTGCTTTCCTCAAAGGCCCAGAGGTTGAACCTATGTTCAGAAAGAGAGACCAGAAGCCAGGCTTTCCAAAAGGCTTGGCAGCCATAGTCTCTTAGATGTCTCACCTGTGCAGCAAAGCTTTTAAAAACATGCTCTGGGTTGTGTGTGCTGACATATTCAAAGCCCTGTCCCACATGGCATCCACAGGGTAGCTGAGATCCCCTTTTCTAATGAAATAAAGTACAAACACCGCATAATAAAAATTAACCAAGCACCATGGCAATGATGCCCTTTGTCTTATAACAGGATGCTCAAATTACAGGGATTCCTCTGGGAACATATAATTTTGCCAGGGGTACATACAAGTAAGGGTGAAATATTCTATGCCTCAGTAGGCAAAGAGTATTATTGTAGTATAGTATTTATCAGTGAAACTGGCAAAGAAGATAAAGAGAGCCTCTTGGACCAGGGAGGCCACCTCATTGAAATGCCAGTATATAATGTGTATAAAAAAAGTAAACCCTTTTTGGCAGTGATTGTTGTGCTAGTGCTTTTTTTCTTTAGGAAAGGAATTGTTTCCTAGGAAAGACTAGACATTTTTCATGGATTTCCAGCTCAGTAAAAAATGACTTTATTGTATATTAAGAAAGTTTCCTTTTAAGTTGCAGTATAGTAATTGGCAAAGAAAAACTGCAAGCTCTTGCCTCAAGTGCCAGGCCGTGTGGCTATGTGGGAAAGCAGTGAGGGGAAGAGGAGAATGAGTAGCTCAGAGGATGCCAGCTGCCACCCCAGGGGATGGAGGAGACACATGCCCCATGCTCTGCGTGGCCTGCACAGAGCCAGCACCTGGCTCCTGCCTGCCTGGGGCAGACAGGATGCCCCAGGGAGGACAAATTAAGAATAGTCAGTGCGATCTGCTCAAGGTGTCTTTTTTCCCAACTACATGAAAAATGTTCTATTGGTCATCTCTGGGAAAGGCACCACCTCACTGTAGGTGTATTTTTGAGGTAACTGGCAGCAGCCCAAGCTGTTGCACCACATAGTGCTGTCCCCGCCAATCCGAGGGTCCCCATCCCACCCCTGGCTGGTGCTGCCACACCATGATGAGTCTGTTGTCACAGCTTAGCCTCCTGCTGGCTGTTTACCAGGCAGCTTCTGGCTGCTTCATTCCCCCACCACCCCCTTCTTCTTTATGCTTTTCTAAGCCTCTGTTAGGGCTTGGAAATCCAGTGATCTCCCGTGCTCTGCAAGCGCACAAAACATGTATTCTGTTTGGATTTCAAAATAACCTATCAGAGATTAAATGACAATGGGCTTATTTAGAGCCTGAAGAAATTTCCTTATCATGTATGATGCAACAGCACATGGGAGATTAAATCACAGAGTAACTGTCAAGGCTATTTTTAATTTGTCCTCAAATAAGTCCCACTTTTATAAAAAAAAAATAAAATAACTTTCAAGGGAGCAGAGTAGAGCACTCTATCATTTTCTGAAATGACTTTGAGCACCAAGCTGTCTAGATTTTCTCAAGCAGTGCTTATTATAAAATATGCAAAGAAATACTACGATGTGAGTAAGCCTGATAGCTATGAGCTTAAAAGGTTTTACACAGGTATCAAAAGTATATTGAACCTGCAGCAGGAATTTTTTTTTAGACTGCTCTTCTGATCTGAACATCACCTGTAGAGATGTGCAAGAGCTCTGCAGAGCAGCTGATGCAATCAGGGTGGATCTGGGGTGACTGGGACACCCAAGCAGCTTGTAAGCCATGAGAAACGAAGTGGCTAGCCTGGTGAAGAGTGTTAGGAATGGCCTTTGTGCTGGCTTCACTGCATGGCAGACAGCATGCAGAAATGCCACTTTCGTGGGGCGTAGTGAGACCTTACCTTGGCTGGTGGCAACCAGCATGGGCAGCTATCCCTGGCTAATCCTCCTGAGCCTCTCTGAAAAAAAATTCTCTTCCCTGACACAGAGAGGGCTGAAAGGAAAAAATACAGAAGAGTTCATTGCTTCCAGAGCAACACGGAGACTAATGGCTGCACAGAAGGATTTTTCCCAACTGTGACAGCTTTGGCACAGATATCTGGGGCACAGACTGTGGCCAACGCAAGTAGGCAGCTCCCTGCAGTGCTGCACTCTGCAGCTGGTGTTCCTCCCCTCCTCAGGCTGGTCTTTTTCTAAGGCATCTGTTGGGAAAGGTAGGCAGCCTCTTCACAGGCTGTCTGGCACCACTGGGTGCCTGCCAATGGCCATCTCTCTGAAATGCAAGCAGGTTTGTAATCTTGCCATGGCAGGGCTGAACCTCTTGCATCCTAACACTGCAAGTGAGGTCTGGTTTATTGCCTCCGATAACAGAGGGACAACAACTGGCCTGAACACATGACATAAAGACATGTTAAAGGGAGAGGTTAAGCCAGGCCCCACCCCAGATTCAGGTAGAAAAGAGACCCTAATCAAGAGAGGAGGGATTTGCAAATATGAGGACAGTTTCTCTGGTGCCTAGAGTTTCTGCAGCATCTTCAGCTGCAGAGAAGATGCAGAGGAGGGGAAGACTTTTGCTGCAGGGCATGGTGTAACCTATTGGACCTAGCAGCAGTCCCTCAGGATTTCACTGCACCTGCTCCCACCTGGTCACCCTCTATTTGACCCACGTCACCTTACTTCTTTATGGAAATAATTTTAGAAAATGTTGGATTGTCAAGGAAGGCTGTTTTACAATTGCAGGAAGCCTCAGCCCTGAGCAAAGGTGATCCTAGTGTGCTGATGCCGAGGTATCTCCTGCCCCAGCTTTTTGGGGTCTTATGTGGAAAACACTTTTTCAAGGCATAAACAGTACTTTAGTGATGTCTCTGTGTAGATGACTTCAAAGGCCTCAAAAACCTGAATGTCCTCAAAAGCCTGAATGGTATGGTTGCCTGGTCATCGGCACAGCTCTTCATTATTGCTACTGTGGCTTCACCTCTCTCAGCATTCATTCAGGACTGGGACATGGTCACAGAGCAGCACCCTGGATACAGAAATACTAAGCACTCTGTTAGCTGTAGTCCTTCTTCTCCATGTGCCACTTGGCCCCCTTCACTCTGTCCTGCTCACCTCCTCAAGCTGCTGAGTAAGAAATAAAGCTTTTTCTTGAATCATGTGTGGTTCCCGAGCATGCAGTGTCACGATAAACTTGCTGCAGGAAGTCAGGTGGGATTTAGGACTTGAGGTTTGTAACAGGAGCAAGACACAACCTAGTTACAATCTGGGTGCTGCCAGGGCTTTCCATTATTAGATTTGGAGTCCAGCATGGGAAACTGCTGGCCAGAGATTGTGAAGGTTTTGAAATCTCACTCGCACTAATTCAAGGGCAGGGATATCTGTCACATGTCTGTCTTGGGGGTGGTTTGGGGACTGTTCAGGTCCACATTGGTGACAAAGCTCTGACAATGGGCAGGATTGACTAGGAGTGCAGCATCACTACCTCTGAATAGCCCCAGCTAAGTGTCTGTACCATGGCCCACTGTAGTAGAAGGCTGCCAATGACACATTGTGAAGGACTCTGGTGGAAAATACCTACCAGAAGAGGGTTTGCAGGGCAGGTGAAAGCCACAACTTTGTCTACTTTTGTGGAGATAACTCTAATGAATAATAATGTCTATTACCACAACACTCAGGAGACCTCATCCCATGCTTACCCATTGTCTTGATGCTGGACAGCTGCTTAGCTGCTTGGGGCAGGAGAGAGGTGCTTTGGAAATCACAATAAACTGCAGATTTTGATATCTCTGGATATCTTCAGACCTGGTCTCTGGAAAAATTCAGTATCACGTGGAAGGAGCTTCTCTTTCTCAGCAAGTTGACCTACGCCGTTAAGAAAGGGGTGAGCTATATGCTGTTCTGGCGAAGGTCTAACCTTGCCATAGATCCTCCTAGGGCAGCCATTAGCTAGCAGGTAGATCCCACCCTTGCCTGCCTGATTCTGCCTGAAAAACAGATGAGGAAAGTCCATGCTGCAATCAAACCTGAGCCCTTATGAAGAAATTAGCCTTGGGAGCAACCTCCAGAGGGAGCTGTGCCCAATAAAGTGTGTGGAAACAGAATTTACTTTGGTGTTTTTACTGCTTTACACGTTTATGAAGGACCAGCCTTGAAAGTTCTCTGTGAACTCGAAACATAGCCAATTAGCAACAGGTTTAAGCAACAGATTCCTGCCTCCCTGGGACAAATTCTGGGCTCTTTTCTTTTTCCTTTCCTTTCCTTTCCTTTCCTTTCCTTTCCTTTCCTTTCCTTTCCTTTCCTTTCCTTTCCTTTCCTTTCCTTTCCTTTCCTTTCCTTTCCTTTTTCTGTATGTCTTCCCCTCCTTGATTGCTCAATCAGGGACCCAAACAGAGGAAACTGAGTGTAAAGGCAAACACTGACTTTTTACAGATATCTCCAGATGACGAACCAAATAAAAACAAACAGAACAAACATTTTTTTCTCTACACTTTTAGTTACTCTAGAAGCCGCTTGTAACATGGTAAGTAGAAGCTATTACGTCATAGGTGCAATAGTACAATAGCAAGTAGCTTTTTTCATGCTCAACAGGCATGATCCATGCAAATACAAAGGTTAATTTGTATCTGACACGTGACACATTGCATGCTAAGCACACAAACACTGTGCCCTTTTGTGTCTCCTGCATCCTTGCAAAGATCTCTACAGGGTTTGTTCAAATACTGACGGTCATTTTGACAGAGTGAGCTGGATCCAGCATATGCATTGATCTTGTGCTGGTCCTGTGCTCAGAGGTGATTGAGACGCAGCCATTCCTTGGGTGACATCCCTTTTTTAAAGGATAGCACCGAAATCAGAAAATTAGTACTCAGGAGTTCTATGGTTGCTTCCTCATTGACCTCTCTCTCTCTTAACTCTCTCCCTCCATAGATTAATCCTGACCACAAATATTTTCCTGAGGTTGAAGACGGGTATAAAATGCATGAGTGCCTACGCAAACAAGCTCGTCAGATGCCTAAAGACCATGCAAAACGCAAGAAGAGGCCAGGGGAAAGGAGCTGACTATTGCTATTAACAAGCGGTATTTCATGCTTAGCAAAACCAAGCGAGTTACATGACACAGCGAAAAGCTGGCTTTCCATTAAGACCTCTGTCTAGAATAGCCTAGACGCTAAACATTTGCTTAACACCGCCCCCGTTGCCTTCAGCGCGACCGCTGACCCCGCACCTCTCCGCTGGGGCTGCGGACCCTGCCCGCCCGCCACCGGAGGCCCCGGGGGAGCCGCCTGCCGCCCCG
>VXAL01009494.1:0-33095 GCA_013399475.1 Chauna torquata | reverse complement strand
CGCAGCCGGCCCTGAGGTGGGCACCGGGCAGCCCCCACCGCTGTCCGTGCGGGTCTGTGCCTCCGGAGCGACGGGAGGCAGCGGCGGTGTCTGGGGCGGCCGGAGGGGAGGTGACCGAAGGGGGGTCGCGGGGCTTCGGGTTGGCCCGACAGGCTTCCTGCAGGGACGCCTCTAGCAGGGGCGCTTAGAAGTGCTTGGTTTCTGGTTTACCTCGTTCATCATTGCACCTTGCTTTCTCTTGCTCTATAGCCTGCGCTACACTGGGCATTGAGTTGGAGTGAAAGGACGGCAAAAGGAAGAAGAAAACGGGCTTAAGCAGTAAATTCCTTCGTTATGGGTCTGTGCTGATAGAAGGAGCACAAGTGCTAGCTGAAATCTCGCAGACAACAGGGAAGGAAAAAGGCTGTTTATGCGTGCCTTACCAGTTGGCAGACCTCTTTGTTTAGAGAGCATTCTGTGCAGAATGTTGCTTGTTGTGAGCACGATATTTACAGAACTGACTTTCCCAGAAAGCATGTAGTTGCTGTCACAGCTATAGCTTTTGGATGTTTGTACGATCATGTGAAGAGACTGTGTATGTCATAATAGGTATTAAAAAGAGAAAAAAAAAAAAGGCAAAATAAAACACCTCCTGTCATGATTTTACGTGCGCCATTATTATTATTATACAGTAATCCTATAAATCACCAGAGTTGTTTTCTCACCAAAGGATATATACTTAAGCATGTCAGCTGAGCCTCATTATAGCAAAGGGTGGATCTTCCAGTTCTCCTCAAAATACTCCCCACAGTGTGAGGTTTTGCTGTCTCTAGCTGTGCTGTGAACATTCTTCAGTGACTCAGGGGTGAGTTATTCTGGAATATCAACGTTTGAGGATGTTGGGAATGTTCCCTTCCCCCTTCTTTTTTTTGGTTATATACAGAGAGTCTCTGCAAGTGAGTAATTTTGCTGCATTGCATCTGTTCTTATCTCTAAAACATGAATACAAAGCTGGCTATGTTGTGATCAGTGAAGAGCAGGAATAGGTACAGTGGTTCGCTCTTTCTCTTTTTGCAGTCCAATTTTTAAAAAGGGTCAGGAACTTTAGTGCCCTAACTGATGCATTTTAAAAACCCTTTCCAAAGGGTTTGTCCTCTAAAGATAAAAGTCCGGCTTTTTAAGGTGTATGAAGCTGAGCAATAGGAATAATTTTTAAAATTCAGATAAGTGAATATGAATTTTATTTATTTTTGTGTGTGCACACGTGTGTCTGTTATGGCCTACCTTCCATAGAAGCTTTTTACATGCTTGTTTTAGTATAAGGAGGATACGTAGTTTGTAGAAGGAGTTTGCAGTGTAGAATGGCTATTTTGTTCTGCTAATGTCGGATGAGTAACTGCCTTGACCAGAATGGGAAACGAAGCGTAAGGCTTCGCTTGAAGCTTTGTGTTTCAGAACACAGCTCCTGCTTGAACACATGATGTATCAAGACTTGCAGCAGCTTTGCATACTACATTTGAGGCGGGGGGGAAACAACAAAACATTAAAACAGTTATGGTTTTAGAAATGTGCTGTGTCTTCAAAAGAAGTAAGTTAAAAACATGGCACACCAGGCCATTGGAAAATATCTGGCTGTGCCTGTATGCTCAAGCGGAAAGTGGCTATGTGTGGCTATGTTAGTTTTCACTCTTGAGTGGAAAGTGCTGCTCTGTTCCCCTGGAATACAGCTGCACATGAATTTATCAGCAAATTGTTTGAAGGATAGGAGGGTAGGACTCAAGGGATATGCTTCATAAAACTAAGCAAAAATCTGTAAGATCAGATTTTCTACAGGGTCTGGCACGCCTCATCATCTGCTCTAGGGATTGTTAAATTTTTGATGCTTCAGAAAATCTGACAACTAGTACGAATGGGTGCTGAGCTTCTTTGAGGTATCACCCTAGTATTCATATGAATCACTGGGAGTCTGAACTCTTCCTGCTTCGAGTCACGTCTTAACAAGAGGAAAAAACATTTCTTGCCAATTGCATCCCTCTGCCCAGTACAGCAACTTCTTGTGTGTTCTTGTGTGGAATGTGAACGCAAGGAAATTAATTAAAGTATTTTTAGCATTTTAAATGAAATTAGAATCTGGAAAGAAGACTGCGACCTATGGGGAGCAGACTGTTCAGAAACCCTTTTAGTAAAGGTACCCTAAATTAATATTTAGCTCATATTGTACAGTGTCACTGTAGTTCGAGTTGTAGAGTGGTGAAGTCTTTTCAGCTCAGAGGCAGCATCCACTTACAGCAGCAGGGAGTGTGATCTTTGGATCTTTAGGGTTGCTCTTACTGTGCAGTTGCTTATATCTTTGTAATATATTTCCCCAGGCTGAGAGAAATAGCAGTTCCAGATTTCTGCTGTTTCAGATGTCAGTCTTGAAATGATTCTGTGCCTTTGTGTTGTCACCTTCGGGAANTTTTTTTTTTTTTTTTGAGGCAGAACATGAAGTTCTCTATAAATATAACAGTTGTGTAATTTAAAGCACACGCATGACTTGAATGTTATTGCGACCCACAGCGTTACTATTCTTGGCGTAGGAAATAGTGTAACCAGTACAGAGGGTGACTTCCAGCGGGCTTCTGTGCTGAGGGCAACCAAGTGCAGAGTATGTGCAGCAATTATTTGAACAACTGGACAGAGCCTTGTAACCTCCCGCCTTTTAAACTGTGGGTGCTTTGCAGCTGGCTAATGACAATTGTACGTGGGGTGCGAATGAGCTGAGTTATGCTAAAAAGGAGCAGAGGTTGTTAGAAATAAACGGGATTCGTTGCATGCTTTAGAGCACCTGATAAGAGATCCTAGCAAACCATTTGTGGTAGGAAATTGCACCACTGGTGGACTGCAGCTGGAAAATTCTATCCTCTCCCTCCCCAATCTGACTCAGTCCTGCCTCAGTGGAGGTGACTGCACCTGACTATATGACCACAACTGATGGGCAAGGGGAGCCTGGCAGGAGGTGAACACCCTTTGTTTAGGACTGAGATTATGAAAGGCTTTATACCTAGAGCTTGAATTAGCACCAAGCTTTGGAAACCAACTGAGTGCATGCGTTTCCTGTCTAGTGTGAGTGGGAAAATGAATCTCATTTTCTTGAGGAATCTCTGGTGCTTCAAGGGTTACCTCTGGCTTTTAGGTCTTGTGCTGGTGTAGTAAGTGCTGCTGCTGCTGTAAATTGCCTTGGTTTGAAACGTGGCGTGGTGAGTCATAAGACTTGATGTCTAGGATCTTTCATTTTCTTCTTTGCTCATTTTCTTCTTTCTTCTTCTCTTTATAAAAAAAAGTCTTTAATCAGTTTCTAGTTTAAGCAGAGCAGTTCTCAATGTCTTATTAGTACAGCATGTTTAACAAATAGCCCAAACATACTGAGATTAGGAGTAACAAGGAAGTGTTACTAAAATCTTTCAGGTGCTTCTGCTGGAACAAAGGCTGATCCTCCTGCCCCCTAGGTCTTATGTATTAGAAAGCTGTTGTCATTACCAAGTTCAGACTGTGTAACTACTCGGTCCTTTTACATTGCTTTATTTTTCGCTTCCCGTGTTACTGCATTCTCTGAAATCTCTGACTTTCACTGAGTGCAGCACAGAAGATAACACCTGGGCTCTGGCAGGTTGCAGTGACATTAGAGTTTTATCTGTCTGTTGCTGTCAGGGGTTGAGCTGTCAGCATCCTGCTCTGCGTGAGCTGCTTTTTCTTGGAAAGTTGTTGCAGCATAGGGATGTGGACATGCACATATTTGGGTTGGAGGAATGTGTTCAGTTGCCCAAACTTCTTAATCTGGGTTTATCAGAAATAGTACAGTCTTGCTGTATTAATAGCACAGAACTGCTCAGTTCTGCTGGATTTCAGGACACTTCCAACTGCCTTACAAATGGAGGTGGCCAGGGCACGAAGGTGCTGACTCAGTTCCTGAGCTCTGAGCTGTCTTGATTCCTCTTTGTGTAATGGTAGAAATACCTTTTTACTATCAGTCCAAGAGCAAGACAGTCATACAGGAAATGCTTTTTTTGATTGTTATCGCCTCTTGCTCAGGGCAGCTCATCTCTGTAGGATTACTTGTTGAGTATTTGCTTCGTCCACACTCCTCCCTTTGTTTCTCTTCCTAGGAAGAATACATGACTTGCTGAAAAGAGAGAAAATGCTATGCTGGGGTTACTCGTCTTTTGGACAACCTGGGATAGGTAGCAACCTCCAGGTCATCATTCCTGAACCACAGGTGTATGGATTCATTCATGACAGAAGTGTCAAGGAGGTGGCATGTGGAGGAAACCATTCTGTGTTCCTGTTGGAAGATGGGGAAGTGTATACCTGTGGCTTGAATACCAAAGGCCAACTGGGGCATGAGAGTGAAGGAAGCAAGCCAGGTAAGTCTGCCTTTTACATGTGGCTTCAAACTGACTGAAGCTGGTGGGCTGTGAAGACTAAGGAAGCTGCTCTGTGTTGATTGCTGTGAAGCTGGAACAGCCAACAGAGCTGAAGCTGTTGTGACACAATGATGCTGAACGGTATTTGCTGACTCTGGAAAGCTAAAGCTGAGGAGCATGGGTGGGGAGACAGATCTGCTCACTTTGTCTGGGAAATGCATCAAAAAGCAGAGGTGAGTGAAGATGGTCTTGGGACAGGTTTTGTTATCTAGCATTATGGTGCCTTGTTGTAAAAGGGAAGAGCAGGCCATGAGCCACAAACATCTTCTGCTTTGTCTTTCCAATTGCGTTGTATGCTTATGCCTACTTTCATACAATTATTGCTGGGAATTTTGTCATTTACATCAAAGAGAATAGATCTGTGCTGGGCATAGTTGTGGCAAGCAAACCTGCTTTTGGCCAAGGGAGTTTATGAATTTTGTTTTCCTCTCTTGCAAATCTCTTGTCAACTTGTGCCTTCTCCCCTTTGTGCTTTCTTAATCTAGAAGAAGGTCATTGTAGCCTTGTGTTCCCCAGATTCAAATTGTGTTGGTTTTTTTTTCCCCCGCATTGTGTTCCAACAGGTAGAGCCTGTGTACGCAAAACCACAGGCAGCTAATGCTTCTCCTTCCCAGGAGGAAGGAGTGGTTTAAGTGTAGTTTTTTTTTTTTTTGATAAACGTGAAGCCTTATAGATTTTTTTTTAACTGTTGTTTGAAATGTCACTTTACATTAACTTGTTTTTGTCACGTGGCAAAGATACAAGTATCTCTATTTCCATAACATAATAAAAATCCCTCCATGGCTAATGAGAGCAATAGAGCATCATCTTTACTGAAACTGCAGGCTACCCTCTGTAGCTCTGGGAGCTTCTGTAGTCCACCTAATTTGATGACAAACACAGGAGATATAAGCAAAATATCCTCTGTTCCCCATGTAGTGTGTGTTAAGTATGACCTGACTGATTCCAGTGCTCTTTTTTTGGAAGGTCTTTTGTCCTTTTCCCTCAAGCATGAGGTGGTAGATGTTGGATGCAGGATTAGAGGAGCTGGCCTAGATTCTGACCTCTTGCTTTTCCTACAAGTGGTTTCCAGATGGTTAGTAAAAGAGGTTGAGGTTGTTAGGAGTGCTTAAGTCCCCTCTGTGCACAACCACTGTTCATCTTCTGAGGACTTGTAAATTTAGGCCATGGAATAAAAGAGATGCCTAGTAAAAGGAAGTTATGCCTAGTGAATATTGTCTCACTGGGTAATGATACTTTGTCCTGCAAGTCCCCGAACTAGCTCCATGGCTCTAGTGCAAAGAGGTCCCACGAATTCAGTACCGTTGTTTGAAGTGCTGTAAAGACATGTACTCCGAGAAACATCTTTGGGCTAGCCTGCCATTCACCCGTAACATAAAACAAGCATAAGATGATAATGAAAGTGAAGGCTTCGCAGTGAGTAGATGATCAGACCTGGAAATGGAATTCATGAGTCCTGAATGCTAAAGTGTAGACACCTAGCAAGTGGGTAATCCTGTTTTCAGTTAGGGTTGTAGAAAAGGGGCAGAGATCAGGAAATTGAAATATGTTCTTTGGGTTTGATCCTAAATGCCTGTCTTCTACCCCTTAAATTAAGATATTGTCATTGAGACGTGACACCAACTCACAGTTATCCTACATGTTTCATTCGTTCATTCTGTGAGGCTCTGCAGTGCTGTTGTCTGAGGAGTCTGTAACCATCCTTGCGAAAATACGTTTCTCCTTCAACACAGCGCTACAGGCTGTGTCTGTGATGGAGTTTCTGCTGACTAGGACAGGTGGGAGGGAGGTGCTATAAAGAAAGGAACAGCTTCCCTTTTTAGCTCATGGTGAACTGACGCGGTAGTCTTTGTTAATAACAACAATAAGTTGAGGGTGAGTCCCATCTTTCACATGGTTTGTGTGGGTCTGCTTTTACTTGTGCCAATGGGAACTGAATTTCTTAGTTCTTCCCGGCAAATAGGAAGAAGAAGAATGAATACCTCTTCTTTCACCCTTACCTTCTCTGCAAAGAATAAAGATGATCTTACACCTTCTGTGTAGGAAGAAGTGCCACAGATAGTCTTTCTTACCCTCTGTTAGTTGAGAATCTGTGAATGATGCCACGTCTGATAGGAAGGGGAGAGGTATGTGTGGGGCAGAGGGTCCTGAGCTGTTGAAGATGATGGAAGGCTGCCAGCGAATATCTGAGAGAGAGAGAGAACAGAAGAAGTCTGTAGAGCTGAGAGCCTTGTAGCTGCTTCTCTCCAACCTCTGCTAGACAGGGCAGTGTGGGCCTGAGGCCCCTTGGTTTTACTGATTTGATTCTGCCTAGCCTGTGAAGGCAGCTGAAAGCGGCCTTTATCTGCACAGCTCTGGAAGTGAGCTGCATCTCCTTCTGGCAGAGACTGTGGCATAGGACTGACTGTCCACTGTAGGCAGCCTCTGGAGAGCCCCCTCTGGACTTTAGAAATGTTTACCATGGCCTGCAGAATGGCTTGATTGTGTTTGAAAGTAACATAAAGACATGCAGGGGCTCAGCACTGTTTGAGAGCTGTATAAGAAGGCTCAGTGACTTCAGAGGGGTGGAGTGGTCTGCATCCTGCTGCCCAGGTCTGTGCTCAAAGATGAAACTCCCTTTTATCTCTCCTGCTTTTGTGTGTGTGCGTGCATGTATGTGAGAGAGAGACTTACGCTGCCAGTATGCTAAAAGCTTCAGTTGGTGTTTTTAAGACTACGTGATCATGTTGTTTAATCAGAGGCAGTTATTACCCAAGACGATGTCTGCTTATGAATAAAATTCTAGGACTCTGCCATGCACTCAACATTGATCTAACCCTTTTTTCCTTCAAAAGCTTGCAGGTTTTACTAATGACTAAGTGGGAAAAGAGTTGTTATATTTGCAGTAAGTGCTTCCAAAAACTTTGCCCCCCCTTTTTCCCTCACTATGTATTCCAAATAATTAATTTTTTTTTTGCCATTCTGCCTTCCATTTACATGGATGATACTATTTCAGTTCTGCTTCTCATTCATCCTACTCACAAAAACATCAAACAGGAGCACAGAATTGTTTCAGTAGTTCCTCTTAGAGGAGTCCTTTAGAGAGCAGCTTCTGAAATGAAAGATGCTTGTTAATTAAAAAGGTGTGTTTATTATCACATTGGCTGAGCTTGTGGATGTAATGCAGAGATAAGATGGCAACTAGTGAGATGATTTTTGTGCCTCTCCACTGCAGGGAACAGAAATTACTGAGGGAATACATTCCACTGAATGAGTATGAGTCCATAGAGATTTATTTTCTGGGAGTGCCCTTTCCTGATTTTACTTCTTGGGAGAAGCAATTCAGAGATCTTTTGTGGTAAGGAGGTAAGAGTCCACTGTTCTGCAAAATCAGTCTGAGTTTGCATCAATTTCCTGAGCATCATCAGGTGTTAACATGCTTTAAGTCTCCAATGCAAAGTGATAATTTTGTACTGCAATAGTTTAAGAAAACAAGAAGTTTTTTCCCTAACTATACATCTAAACTTCCTCTTCTTCAGCCCTGTAACCTCGCTTAGATTTGATTCTGTTCAGGACTGTCATGATGTCTTGACTCCCTGTGATGATTCTTATATGATGAAAAGCACATTTTATCTGAATGTGCATGCATATGCTAGCCACAGGTACCTAAGGGAAAGGCTGTTGTGGAATTTGTGCTAAATGGTAGAGGAGTGTGAAATAACTTGGTTGTTAGCCATTTGTAAAGCTTTAGAAACATGCTTGAGTCTTTGAGGTGTTGAACTTGTTTTTTGTTCTAGAGATTTGTTTTCTGCAACTCATTCAGACTTCATTTGACTTCTGCTAGTGAAAAAACCCTGGACTTTGGTAGTTAATGTCCCAAAGAAGTTACAGAAAAATGTGTGGCACCAAATTTGCCTTGAACCTTTCGTCTGGTAACAAACAGCAGGCAAAACCATGTGTGTGGTGGTTTTTTGTTTTTGTTTTTTTTTTACCAGATTTCTTGTTCGGATGCAAATGTGCAGGGTAGCATTGCCTCAGTTTACACCATGGAATCTATCTGTTCGTAGCTGCAGGGGCTATAAATATTATGTCCAAACTCAAATATCATTATATCCAATCTTACTACATGATCCACATCACCTGGATTTCTTCTGAACGCAGTGGCCTTGCTTTTCAAATGTAAATGTACTTGCCCTGAACTTCAGCATGGGGCTAAGGTGACCAGAAACACCAGTGCTCACTGTGGCATGTCTGTTAATCATAAACTGTGCAACAGATGAAAATTCAGATGTGCGACCTGCTTGTAAGCACAGTCTGTATGGATCTTCCTCTTTTAGCCTCTTCTGGGCTGGGGAGAAGCCATCTGGGAGGCCCTGGTTGCTCAGGAACAGGAGGAAAAGTGGCTGAGCTTGTGTTTGTTTGGAAGCAGTCATGGAAGTGAGCAAGTCACAGATGAGGAGGCATGGCTGCTGCATTGAATAGGTAATGTTGAGAGCCACTCACAGGTGGAATGACAGTGGTAGGAGAATGGTTAGTTTCCTCTTTCCTAAAATGACAGAATAGTTAAGGTTGGAAGGGACACCTGGAAGGTCATCTTGGTTGGACCTCAGGAGGTCCAATCCCCCTGCTCAAATAGGGTAACTTAGGATAGGTTGTCCAGGACCATGTCTAGACAGCTTTTGAAGATCTCCAAGGAGGGATACTCCACAACCTCTCAGGACAAGCTGTGCCAATGCCCTGTCACCTGCGTAGTACAGAATTGTTTCATGGTGTTCAGACAGAACCTCTTAAGTTTCAGTTTGTGGCCATTGCCTTTTGTCCTGGCAGTGGGCACCACTGGAAAGAGCATAGCTGTCATCTTTGCAGCTTCCCTTCACTGTATTTGTATACAGTGATAAGATCCCCCTTGAGCCTTCTCTTCTCCAGGCTGAATAGTCCCAGCTCTCTCAGCTTTTGCTCATGGAAAAGATGCCGCAGTTGCTTCATCGTTTTCATGGCCTTTCAATGGACTGTCTCCATTAACTCCATTTTTCTCTTGTACTAGGGAGCCCAGAACTGGAGACAGTACTCCAGGTGTGGCCTCACCAGTCATAGAATCATCATAGAATGGTTTGGGTTGGCAGGGACCTTAAACATCATCTAGGTCCAACCCCCCTGCCATGGGCAGGGACACCTTCCGCTAGATCAGATTGCTCAAAGCCCCATCTAACCTGGCCTTGAACACGTCCAGGGATGGGGCATCCACAAATTCTCTGGGCAACCTGTTCCAGTGCCTCATCACCCTCATAGTAAGGAGTTTCTTCCTTATATCTAACCTGAATCTGCCCTCTTTCAGTTTAAAACCATTACCCCTTGTCCTATCTGTACATGCCCTTGTAAGAAGTCCCTCTCCAGCTTTCTTGTAGGCCACCTGTAGGTACTGGAAGGCTGCTATGAGGTCTCCCGGGAGCCTTCTCTTCTCCAGGCTGAACAACCCCAACTCTCTCAGGCTGTCTTCATAGGAAAGGTGATCCAGTGCTCTGATCATCTTAGTGGCCCTCCTCTGGGCTCTCTCCAACAGGTCCATATCCTTCTTATGTTGGGGGCCCTAGAGCTGAAAGCAGTACTCCAGGTGGGGTTTCATGAGAGCAGAGCAGAGGGGGAGAATCACCTCCCTCTACCTGCTGGTCACGCTTCTTTTGGTGCAGCCCAGGATATAGTTGGCTTTCTGGCCTGTAAGCTCACGTTGCCAGGTCATGTTGAGCTTCTTATCCACCAACACACCCAAGTCCTCCTCCTCAGAGCTGCTCTCAATCCGTTCTCCACCCAGCTTACGTTTGTGTTTGGGATTGCCCCAGTACAGGTGCAGGACCTTGCACTTGGCCTTGTTGAACTTCATGAGGTTGGCACGGGCCTCCCTCTCAAGCCTGTCAAGGTCCCCCTGGATGGCATCCTTTCCCTCTAGTGTGTCGACTGAACCGCACAGCTTGGTATTGTTGGCAAACTTGCTGAGGGGGCACTCAATCCCACTGTCCATGTCACCGACAAACATGTTAAACAGCACCAGTCCCAATACCGACCCCTGAGGGACACTACTCCAGTGCTGCTCCAGTGCCTACACCAGCGCTGAGTAGAGGGCAAGGATTCCCTCCCTCAACCTGTTGGCAGTATCTTACCTAATGCAGCCCAGGATGCCGTTAATCTTCTTTGTGGCAAGGGCACATTGCTGACCTGTGTTCAACTTTGTGTCCACCAGGACCCCTAGCTCCTTTTCTGCAAAGCTGCTTTCCAGCTGGCTGCCCCGCCCTGCATTTACTGGTGCCATTCCTTCCCAGGTGCAGGACTTTGCACTTTCCCTTGTTTATGACTTCATGAAGTTTCTGTCATTTCTCCAGCCTGTCCAGATCCCTCTGGATGGCAGCATGACCCTCTTATGTATCAGCAACTCCTCCCAGTTTAGTGTTGTCTTCTTTGCTCTTCTTTGCACAAGGACTGAAACAAGAAGAGACAGGAACTACCATGAAATAAGCTTTTCACAAAGGCTGTGAGACAATTTTGTCCCCTTATTTGGGCATGGAGCTGAGGCTCAGCATGTAACTTCTTCTTCTCAGAAATCAAATATTTTAGATGCTTCAGCCTGCTAACTGAAAACAGCTGCTCCTTCAGCAGACCTGTGAAGAAATGCTTACTTTCTTAACACCTGACCTGCCTTTTAAACAGCTGACTGCCTAACTCCTGAAGAAGAAGTGGAGGTATGAGTATCTGTACTTTTCTCAGAATGCACTTCAAATCTTACAGTAGAGAAAATGTAATTATTCTATGCATTTCTTAAGCGTAACACACTATATGTTTCTGATCTTGCTTCTGCCCTGTGAACTATGTAATTCTTTGGGCTTTGACTTGCCAGTTACACAGAATAACCTCTGTTAAATGCCTAAATTCCGTGTCCTTGAATGCCTTTACTGCAGAAACACAATAAAATCTTTCAGGTTTCCTGAGGTTTGTGTTGTTATCTGTGTCCTACTTGAGTGTTCACGTGAATCGCTTGTACTTCAGCCCTGTGATGATGCATGTTGACATTTTTTTTTCCTTTTGACGCATGTATATCCAAAAGACCATTTTGTCTTCTGAAGGAAACAAAAAAGTGAAGTGCATCCAGGGATCACAGGCTGCTTTTGTTCTACATCCAGCAGCGAGCTATGAGATCAGTTTTTCAGCCAATACCTTTCGGTTTGTTTTCTTAGGTACTATTGCTGGAGCATATGTTTTCAGGAAGAGCTTTCTCCAAAAGCTCAATACTGAATTTATGAGTTGGGGTTACACTTGAATGTGTACTCTGTAAACATTTTTTGCTATCACAAAAGATGGAGTGTTCAAGTTAAAGCAAACTGCTGTACTCCTGAAAGTTACTGAATCTAATAATAAATAAAGCTTTTGTAAATGTTTAATAGAACTGCATTAATCCCCTCCCTTTCCCAATCACCAGACCTCTTTGTAGTAACATATTTTCAGACAGTACTTGTGAAACTGATTGGGATGTCATTGAAAGCAAGGACAAATGTGCTGTATGGAGTCTGCACTGTGTAGGTGTGGCTTTTCAGGAACGTGTGGCTTTGTTCTGCTCCTGTGCAAGTTGCTGCAGGATTGAATTAAACAGGAACAAAATGAGGAGCACACGAAGTGCTTTTGGAAATTCCATGTTCCTTAATCAAAGCCTGGTGCTGACACAGTTGGGACTGCCAAGTGCAGCTACCTAGAAGATCTAGGTAGCTAGAATCTTCCTTTTAGAAGAAAATATAAAATGTCCCTGTGAAGGCTGCATGTGTCCTGTTGTGCAAAACTGCTCTGATAATATGAGAAGATGGCTAGATAGCACCTGTTCAGTTGCAAAAAGTGGAGCAAATTCCTTGTGACTTGCTTGCAGTGTGTGTGGTATACACAGTAATGCTCTCTACTGCAGGGACTTGGAGTTGCTTCACTTAGATCCCTTGGCTCAGACATGATCACCTGCAGTGGAAGGACACTGGTACAACAGCGATCTGTAGGATTGAGCACAGCAGATGGACAATAGTAAACTCTTAACTTACCTCCTGGGGCAGTGATTTGCTGCCTGGAGCAACTGACTGAGCTCCAAGTATAGGCTGGAGGTGTTCCTGGGTCGTTGAGCCTTAAAGCTGCTGTAGTTTGCCAGCATGTATACTGCAAGGGGCTGTGTTAAGACAACTGGGAAGGAAGTGGTACTGTGTTTGGGGGAGAAGTGCAGGGAAGAAATTAATGGCTTTCTCTTCCTTGCAGTGCTAGGAGACGAAAGTGCTGCTTTTTAAGTGGAGCTGTCAGTTTTATGTTGGTTGCCTTTTCTTTTGCCTTTATAAGGTTGGCTCAGAAGTTGCCACGGGACTGTGTTAACTCCTGTGTGGGTATTATGAACCATAGTGAACTTGTTCTTTCTCCCTGGCCTGCTGTCCTTGCTTACTGCCATTGACCTTTGCCACTGCTCTCTTAAGATTGCTGTGGCTTTCCTTGGGATTTCTCAGGCAGAAATATGGCATTACACTGTGTAGTACTAGTGCATCAAATCCAGTATGTACACGCTATGTCCTTAGTTTTTCCTTCCATCTCTGACATCCCTCCTCAGCACGTGACCCTGATGTCTAATGCATCCCTTCCATGCCAGAGCTGCTGCCCTGGAGCTGTGGTCTGTATGGTGGCCTTGGGGTTTTTTCAGAAGTCACAGCTCAGCTTCTGTTCTCACAGCCTGCCACTTGGAGAGGCTACATCCCTAGATAAAAGACAGCAATGTGGGAAAGTGAAAAGCTGTGTATGGCTATGTCTGAGGAAGAGGTTTGCTTTCTCATGGGAGGTGTCTGCTTTCACAGTTGTAAGGGAAGTAGCTGGCAAAGTGTATGCAGAGTGACCTCTGGGGTCATGCAGGGCTCCTTGGATGTCAAGGTGGCCTGAGAACCTGCCGCTTCTTGCTCTTGTGTTCCTTCCTTGACATGACGACAGGCAGCTGTATAAAGTGAAGACATTGCTTGTAACTAAACTAGCATTGCTCAGATTTAAGCCTGCAAGTAGCCGTGCTAAATAAATTAGTGAAGAGTACCATGTGTTACATAGGGAAGCAGTTATCGCAAAAAGCTGAGATAGCGTCTGTATGTGAAAGGGAACTGCTGAATTCTTGTTACTGTTACTTCGAGCTTCTCAGCCATGACCTAATGACAGTGCTCCTACCCCTGTGACCAAGAGCCTTCCTTTGAATCTCACCTGCTTTAGTTTGTCCTTTACTGTCTTTTGCCCCCATTTTTGTTCAGTGAGTCTACCATGTATTTCCATTTCTTTCTCTGTAACCAAATTATCAGAGCCTTGTAAGTGTCAGTGCTGCTGTTATCAGTCCCTCTAATCAAGCTGCTTTTTTGCTGCTCTGATTTCTGATGCAAGTACAGCAGTGAAAGACCGGTGTGTGGAAACTGTGAAAGGCCAGATGTCCTAAGAGTTTCTCATCATGCATTTTAGTTCTCGTAAAATGTCCAAGTCTGTTCCTTTCTCTTACTAAGCTCATGAAAAGGTAACTTCAAGATTTGCGGTTCGGCTTGTAAGGCCTAACATCTGTGATGGATATAGTAAACTGCAATTGTCAAAAGTAAGAGGAAGTTACATGCTGATGTAAACATTTGCTTGCCCTGTTTCAAAGCTTTTGCTCCATATGAAGAGAAGGTGGAGAATAAGATGGGCTACCATGCATGGGTAAGAACGGCACGCTGAAAGAGAGGGCAGCTGTACTACAGTGGGGGTGCAGCCTCCCAGAGGGGTTTGCTTTTGTGCCGTGCAGGTGCAGAGCAGAACGCTTCCCACACCGTTGTGTGCAGAGTCTCATACAGTCTGAAGGTGAGACACAGCAAGCGTGTAACACCATCTTAGAGAGACTCAGCAAGGAGGAGGAAGGTAGTGGCAGCAAAACAGTGGGGCTGGCGTCAGCCAGGGCGGTTCCACCTGCCTACGTGTTGCACGTGTTATGCACCTAATCATGCCAGAGACTGTCTGCAGTCACAAAAGTGTGTTCCTGAAACTGTCCTCTAGCCCTCCCTGTGAGCCATCCTCTGGTGCTACTGCTGACAAACCACAGCTGCTGAGGTGGTGTGAATGAAGTCACAGGAGCTGTTCTGGCTCCTGTGCTTCCTTATGTGCTGGCTGGGTTAGATTATATTTTTAGAAGCACCTAATGGCTTCAGAAAGTCTATATATTTGCTTAAGTTGTCTATAAAGTCTGATTTCCTCCTCTCCAATTCCAGACTCCGGATGTTGTTCATGGTAGTTGTGATCATGAGAGAACTAGGTAGTTGGAGTTGGAAGTGTGCAGAGGGGAATCAGAGGGTGATTCATGGGGGCTTTAAGGGAGAGAGGAAGAGGCAAAAAAAGGCCGTGATAAACAGCATAATTTTCCTCTCCCCAGCTACCAGTTTCCAAGTGGCAGAATCATGCTTCACTGGGGGTGATGTTTCCTGGAAAAGTTGCTGAGTGCACTTGTGCTCCTAATACTGGCAAAAGCATTGAATAGCTGAGGCGTTGTTGAAGGAATGTTGACAAAATAAGGAGTAACCATCATAAGCGGAAGGAGAAATCTTCGTTGTGCTTCTGTCTTTGTGCACTCTGGATTGCAAGCATTTTAGGTGCTGCAGCTTGTTTTTCTCTTTTCCTCTTCCCAGTTTCATTGAAACACTCAAGCATGTTTTAGTGCTCAACTGACTTCATTAGGACTGAGATCATGAAGCTCATTGGAAGGCTAGAAATACAGCCAGGATGTCCATGTGCAGAAGCATCTCTGGGACATACCAGTGGAGACTGGGGAACCAGCAGTCAGCTGAAGGTTCCTACTAAATGTATAAAAATCTTGTCGGAGAGTTCAGGGATCCACTGTTGTTTATGTGCTTTTTGTACCATGTCTTAATGGAATGCTGGCGACTGATATATTTGTGCTGTAGTATTTTTCTCATTTTTTTGTAGTACCTGTTGAATGCAGTAGCAGGATTTTCATGGAGTATTTTGCTGTTTGTTCAGGTGTCCATAAGTGCTAATGCTGTTAGTGTCACCTTGCTAGATGGCTTAATTTGTTATCATTTATCGCCAAAAGGAAACAGCTCAGGGCCTTTCATGTAAGAATTAAAAAGTCTTTTCCACACTCAAAGAACAGAAGGACCACAAGGGTGAAGGTTAGGTTGCTATTGGTATCTGATTAAATGTTCAGCTGCCTTGTGCATTAAGACGTATATCACACTTATTGTTTTCAGAACTATGTTGCACAATGCTCAGACATCCTCAGTGTGGTTGTGGTTAACAACCATGGCAATGCAAAGAATTGGCTCATTTGTACTCAGATTTACCATAGCAGCACTATGATTTAACCCGGAGGAATTTCAACAGTTGTTTCTCCCTCCCCTGTGTTTCTACTGCCATCTATTTCTTGTTTGGGCAAGCTAGTAAGGCACCTATCTTAGAGACTCTGTGAACCCTTCCCTAGCAGAAGGAAAAAATCAAGATGAGCAAATGCTCTGAGTTGCTTATTGTGAAGCTGGGGAGGACATGAGGAGTTTGGGCTAGCTGTCCAAGAGGGCTGAAATCACTTGAAACTCTTCCATGCAACAGCTGCTTCTCACTAGGGAAGAAATCCAAATTTTGCCGCTGAAGGGGCAAAACCTCAGGGCTGATCATTTCTCTCCATTGACTTCAGACAGAAGAAGCCATCTGGTGCTGTCCACACACATCACAGTACGCATACAACTGAAGGATTCTGCCACATCCTCTAGCAAAAGCTTGTCTTGCAAGCAGCTGGCAGCTATGTGTAGAAAAGGTATACTAGCTCTCTAGTAAACTTACTAGGAACAGAAAATATGATCCATCATTCATTGTCTGTGCATCCTAATTAGTGCCATATAATTAAGTGCTTTGTGCTTCCAGCAGTATTAGGTCTTGTAGTGTAGCTTTTCAACATCATGGGGATAAGCCCTGTTTTATAACTTGGGAAACTATGGACTGAAGATGAGCTTTTCAGGGGGTTTCATTCTTGACCCAGCTTTACTACGGTTTCCAACACCTTCAAGCTAAATGCCTTGACTGTCAGAGCTGAATTATAAAAACATATAGCACCTGTCCTCAACTTTTGCTGGAGTGTGCCTGCGATCCATGGACAGGCAAGAAAACACTAGAGCAGCCCTGGGAACCATGCCTGTCATGATTCAGAAAAATGCTGTCCTGAAAGTGTTTTGCCTGGACCTCATTTTATTTTATGAAAAGGTCTGACAAGGTTAAGACCAAAAGAAGTCAAACCTTGATGTGTCTGTTTATGCTGAGGTAAAATGGACAAAAAAGAGAAGTGAAAATGGGAACTCCACTAGATAGGAAGAACTGATGAATGACTTCTGAGCATTGGTGCTATATCGAAACAGCTGATGGCTTCAGAAGTAAAAGATTGGGTCAATGTGTACTTCTTGGAACTTGTTTTTTTGAGTTTTATGACATGTCGAAACACTATTGCATAGCTTCTTCAACCCTTCCCTATTGCTTTCAGAGTTTTGTTCTGCTCAGCTTTGTACTGAAGATACAATACCAAGAATTAACTTTACCCACTGCACCCTTCATCTGAATGCAGTGATATATCTTTTCTAAGGAATGAACAGTGGTGCTGTGATGCTTCTGGAAATAAAGAAAAATTTATACCAACCACTAAAACACCTCATATTTTGACATGAAGAAGGGTTTCCCAGGTGTTTTTGATATACCACCTCTGTTAGCAGGGAGGTAGTATATTCGGTGGTTTGGCATGCCTGACAGTGAACTGGGACCCTTGCTGGACTGCCTGGGCAGTTCCTGTGCCCCCAGGGGAAGGCTGGCTTTTCTCCATCTCTCGGAGTAGGTGTATGTGAGCCTGTAAAACTTAAACTGTTTGCAGTTTACGTTTCTCCATAACTTTGCAGACAAGCTGCATTTACACGTATTACATTTAGAAATGTGCTATGGTAAGATATGCCATAGGTGAAAATTTTTAAGGGCAAAGGTCTTAAGCTGCAAGACAGGCATATTTTTTTTCTGTCTGTGGTTATCCAGCAAGCCCAGATGAGGCTGTACTCTGCTTCTTGGGTGAACAGCGCAGTCACTGAAGGCTTTCAGTGACACAGCGCAGCCCTTCAAAACAAGTCAGTATTTATTAGTCCCCTGGGATGGCACGTGGGGCAAGGTCAGCTTTGTGCTGCCAAATCAAACTTAAGATAGAGGCTGTGGCAACTGAAACCGCCACTCTGGATTTCTAAAGTCCCTGGATGTCCTCTCTGCATCTCTGTGCGAAGACCTCACTATGCAGTCCTTGCCACAGCCTCCCGATACCTCAGGGAACTTTTTCTCCAGGTGCAGTACTTCTGTGTTCAGAGTCTTGCCTCCTTGAGCTCCTAATGCTGATGTTTGGTCACTGGAGTCTTCTGTCATCTCCTCAAGGTGATCTGGTTCCTCAGGGACAGCTCGTAATAGTCCTTCCACAGCAAATGAGATGCATGTACTTATCTTGGCAAATACAGCTTTCCCAGGGAAGTAATTAATTTATGCCTGTGGATAGCAACATACATTCTCCATTATGGATGGCCTAGCCTCCCAAGGTTGTGTCTCTGTCAAATTTGTGCTGTCCCCCAGAGTGTTTGGCAGTGTGCAGGGACCAGCTGTGGAAGAGGGGAAGGCTGGTGAGTTTGCGACCAGTGTAGGAGCTCAGGCACTCTGAATAAGGGACAGGCTCAGTACAGCCTAGCAAGCAAACTTACAGTGAAGCAACATGTTCATGAGTCAAAGGGATGTCCTGTGGAGATGAGGATGGCTTCATCCTGCTGTTTTTTTGATTGTGGAATCATCTTCAGCAGGAGCTTAGGTTTTGGACCTTCAGGTTCCCATACAGAAATGTTTTTGGCTGAGCCTAGGTGGTGTAACAGGTTCATTGCAGTGGATATGATGTTTTTGTCTTGCTGGTCACTGAGAGGAAGAGACCATAGCCACATTTGCTCTTGAGATGCCGTGTGTGTTGTTTGTGATTAACCTTGAGCAGCCCTTGCAGGTGCTGGTTGTTTAGAGCTCACATATAAAAATAGGCTCCCTCAATTATATACGCAAATGAATATAAAAAAGGCCACCAGGCAATGCTACAGTTGGATGCTTATGGGTCCAAGCATAGAAACTGCATGGGTAAATTGGGTTAATGCCCTCACAAGCTGCTTATGTTTGCATAGGGTTAGTAGTGGGACTGGATGAAACGAGGCCTGCTGGAAGGAGCCGCAGGGCAAAAAGCATTATAAGACAGCAGGGCTAAAGGATGGGGCTGGAAGGCAGGCAGGTGCATCCTCAGAGCCTCCTAGATTTTTGTGTGCTCGTTGCATATAAACTGTACCTCCACTGCTATTAATTATTTTGAGTGAAAGCAAGCAGATGTTCAGGTAGCATTTTCCTGTCTTAGAAAATACGTATTTAAATAATTGTCACCTTTCTCTTCCATAACATGCATTAGGGATTCACTTACTTCCCGTTTTCTGTCTTCCATACTTAGAAAACAAGCCTTCTTAGGGGTGCCTTCCCTTTAAATTCATTTAAGGCATTTAGATTGATTGGTATGCAAGTTTTGGTGCTAATGTTAATAATATCTAGGTGCCCTTGATGTGGGGTATTATTTTCATAGAATGACATGTGGGACATGAGAATGGGACTTAAAACTAATCACTGCCTTTTAGCTTACAGAGTGAATCTTTCTTCATCCACCCCAAAACATTTCTTCAGGGAAGAAAAAAGAAAACCAAACTTTGCTTCTTTCTGGCTTTTGGGTAGTTTTTCCATCAGATATGTGACATCTGCAATGCTTTGTTGCAAGACAAGACTTTTTCATGTCTGTTTGTAAGACCTCCACATAATTAATAAGATTTGGTTGCTGATGTTGTAAGAGTAGTTTTCAAACCTATTTCAGTTGCATAACATGACATAATAATGAAAAGTAAATTGTGGGTAATCTTCCGGAGGAATGAGTGGTTTTTTTCTCTTTTATTCTTCTGTAAGGTCCTCTTGCTTTTCATATGACTTTTTTATGAGTGTCTGACATTGATAGAAACACTTCTAGTAATAGGTTGATAGGTTCAGATCTGTTCCAAGCTAAGCACTGGGGGTATTGTAATGTGTGCTTTCATGCATCAAGTAATAAAGCAAGAGACAACTGGATTGATTAGTTTTTTGGATGACCTGTCTTCATTGGACATGAGAGGTGTGGAAGGTCAAATGTATTTTACAGAGTTTGCCAACTTCTGAGTCCTTGCTGAACCCCGCATCAACACTGAGTTAGAAAACATCAAATCCGGGAAGTCTGGTTGTTCCTAAATAACCTGATTCCCTGTATCTGTGAGCTTGTCTGTGTGTAGACTGTCATTGTGCTTGGGGGCATGTACATGCCTTTATCCTGTGATTTACAGGCCAGGCTGTCAGAAGAGCTCAGCCAGCTACATGTTTTCAGTAAAGTCTGGTGCTTTCCTATTGTAGGAAGTGTTTTAAAACTAAATTGGGCATCAGTGCACCTGTTTGAATGGCTTTGCCTACAGATTTGTCCAGACCTGACGTCTGCATGTAACTGTGAGGTGAGTCCTGTGACTGGAGAGTTTTTCTGTTTTCCTCAGAACAAATTGGAGCCCTGGCAGGGCAGCACATAGTTCATGTGGCCTGCGGAGAGTCTCACAGCGTGGCACTCAGTGACCAGGGCCAGCTCTTCTCCTGGGGTGCGGGCAGCGATGGACAGTTGGGACTCACCACTATAGAAGATGCAGTGACAGTACCAAGGTAAGTTTTTAAGAGGTTCAGGTTCCTTAAGGCACCTAACTGGAGGTGTTAAATCAGGGGTTTTTCACCTTCCAGCCTGGAGTCAGTGGGAGTATTGCTGTCACTCAAAAGGCTGGTAATTGGGCATTTGTCATGTACCAATATAAGTGTGATGCCTCCTCCTTTTGCCTCTCAGCATTCCCTGAGTCTCCTTGGGATTCAGACGAGTTCTGAAGAAGTTTGGGCAGGATAGGCCTTCTGGTCTTTGGTGCTTGGGGCACAGAGAAGAAAGTAAGAGCATGCTCAGCTTCCTCAATGAAAAATCTGACTGTTTTGTACAGAGCAAAGAGGTACATGAGGGAGGACCCCAAAACAGAAATGCTGTGTGGTATCTGTCTGTATTCCACTCCTTAGGAAGTCCTCTGAGATAGGAACCACATTTCAAGAATGGGGGAAAAAAATATGACCATGTGAACTGGCACCTCAGCTCTGAAGCTCTTGCAGTGTTGCCCATTAGCACCTTTTGCTTATCAGCAAAGCTACTAAGCCAGCCCATTGCAATTCTGAATAGTGAATGTTGCTCAGAAACTTTAGGGAATTGCTCAGTCTTCTTCATTCACTTGCTTAATGTATCTTACTTGTTTCAGAGCACTAATAATGTGAAGTGCAAGGACACGTAGATGGGGCAGGGGCCAGTGGCAGACACCAAGACTCCTCCATCTGAAGCAGTTCACAGATGATAGGTCGCAGCTTACTGCCATAATAAAGATAACTGGTCTCTTTGTACTTTAATAGTGTTGCCTCATGCTACATTAATAACAGATGTGTTCTGTCTTTTGTTCTGGCTACTACTACATATCCAATGCAGAGCAGGAAAAGAAGGTTTGGGACACATGTCTAGGGTGGCTGTCATTCTTGGAACAGTATTTAAAGGAAAAGAGTTCTAATCTCAAAAGCACACATTTGAGCCGAAGGGCTCTGTGGGAGGAAAGCCCTACTTGCAGGCGGATCTGATGTAACAAAGAGAGACAGGCTCGCATGCCAATGTGATAGTGTCATTTTTAAAAATAACATTTTTTTGTGAAATAACTTGAACTTTTGACGTGCTGTTCTCTGTGCAAATCACTGAAGAGGTTTTGGTGCTGTAAGTCATAGAAATTTCCATGCCTCTGATGGCATGAAAAATGTCAATGCCTGAAAAAGAATAGTAAGAGAGGCACTGAGAACCAGTGTTTTTTCACCATTTCCAGACGTCTGGATTCAGCTTTATAGCAGTAAATGTAGTTGGAGTTGGTAGTCAGGTGTCTAAAGCTCTTCACTTCTTCACGGATTTGCATCTATTATGCATGGATCTTTATCACCTCCAAGATTCTGTTCCTCATCTCAAAGTCACAGGCTGTGTGTGTGTCTAGAACAAATACCTGAATAGAAATGATAATTTCACCTATGGTGATACTATGTTTGGTGGATGATTATTCTAAAATAGTGTCATCTTCTTTAGGTTGATAAAGAAACTGAACCAACAGACTATACTGCAGGTTTCCTGTGGAAACTGGCATTGCCTGGCTTTGGCAGCAGGTACTGTAACGTTCATTATTAACAAGATTTCTGCTGTTGTTTTGCACAGTGTCCAAGATTACTTATTTCTGTGCAATAAACCAAGGACATTCTTGTCTCAACTGTTTTCAGGACAAATGGGAGACAATAAAATGGATTAGATACCATGAATATTGAAGAACTTTGCAAATACTGTCAAGAAAGGAAACGTTACAGGCCACCCACTGCCTCACTATTGAATGATGGCAGGAACACTTAAAAGCTTTCCATCTTGATGTAGAAAAATGTGTGGAGTTAATTCCTTTCTGTCAAAATTATCCTTGGTTGTTACCTTCTGTATGCAACATGTGGACTGTTCTTCATTGCACTGTTTTTTACAGCAATCTGATGCTGTCTTTTGCATTTAGTTACACATCGGTTTATTTACAGAGTGTCTTTGGGCAGGGCTTTTATTTTAGCAGAGTGTCTTGCTTGATTTTTCCATCATGAGGTTTGGGTGGGAGAGAAGCACCCAGCACTGGTGCTTGTTCATTTTGACAGACTTGCTTTTCTGTTGACCAGCTTTTATTTGCTGTTCTCTTTCTTTCCTTGTTTCAGATGGCCAGTTCTTCACATGGGGGCAGAACAGCTATGGTCAGCTGGGCTTGGGTAAAGAATGTCCCTCCCAAGCCAGTCCACAACGTGTCAAGTCTCTTGATGGAATCCCTTTGGCTCAGGTTGTTGCAGGTGGAGCACACAGTTTTGCCCTCTCTCTCTCAGGAGCTGTGTTTGGCTGGGGGAAGAACAGCTCAGGACAGCTGGGACTAAGTGATGAACGAGGTATTAAAATTATGCTCCTAGGTGAAAGAAGGATGGACTTTTTTGGCCAAGTGCTGCTTTTCCCTTGACAGTCTGTTTCTGCTGAGCAGATGTGTAAACCTCAGCAGCTCCTTTGGGATGAGAGGGCAGAGAAACAGTCTCTGATGGGCTCTACAGGCTTTTCATGCTTAGTAGGAACAGAAACACTTTTTTTTTCCCTTGTGGATGTTAGCAGGAGTGAAGGTCAAAAAAAAAAAAAAAATCTTTCGAATACGAGTGTCAACATGCAGGTACCCAAGGAAGTGCTTATATTTTTTTCTTCCTATCCTGAAAAACACTGTGTTTATATTTTGTTGGAAGTTGTTGTGGAGCAAAGGCTCTCATGTGGAACAGCAAGCTGAACCCATCCCCTAGTTTGTCAACGTGTTTTTGACTGGTGGGCATGTGTACGCTACAAAATGAGGGCAACATGAAGTATCTCAATGTTGTAAGATGTTGTCTAGTTTATTGGTTGCACAGTTTTTCAGACACACAGGGAAAGTGGTATGTTTTTTTTTCAGGTGGTCATGTTCAGTGAAGCCTAGCCATCAACAGACTTGAAGATCTGTTTATAAATGAGGCTTCAAGAGTGGATATGACATTATCACTAGTCTGAAAAGCCCAAATTCCCCCAGCTTGTTGTTAATGTACTCTTGACTTTTTGCAAAAGCAAACAAATGAAGGATTTTCTTTGGGATTTCAAATCAACCTCTTCATCTTTTTCTGCACAGTTTCTGAGTAGCTTTAAACATCTAGGCAAGTTACTGAGTGGGTGTGATACACAACACTCATGGATAATTTATTTGGCATGGGTGAATACATGTGGTGTATATATTTGTAAATGTTAGGTTGTGTATGTAGTAGCTTATAAACACTGTATGTTGCAAGAGAAAAGCGTTACCTCACATTTTGTCTACCTATAAGGGAATGATGCAATTAGACAGCCCACCCTACCAACTGAAATATGTATTTAAAGCAATTACTCAAAACCAGCCTGTAGTTTAGCACAGGAGGCTCAAATGTTGTATGCATTATTTCATCTTGCTTTGCACTTTTAGGAATATTAAACACAATTGTAAAACATATATTTTATGCACTCTCAAAAATGCTCCAGGTATATTCTTTTGAACTGTTTGTAAGCTAGAGTGCTGGCCTAGTATAAGAGCAGCTATGTTCATTCCATGTAGATTGACAGATAAATGCTTCTGATTTTAACACAGCACTATTAGAAATGCTGCAGTTTGTATATGAGAGGCTTACATTGACAGAGACTGTCAAATAAACACATAAGGGGCATCCGTTTGAAGGACTGTGTTGGCCATAGATCGTAACTCTCCTTACCCTCAGTACATGGTGCTGTCATAAATAGTTGGTAAGACAGAATTATAGTCAGCGAACATGAACAGCAAAGTCTACAAACATGAGTATTCTGCAGCAGTGTTACTTAAATAGTTATGCTGTTGAGATAAGAAGTGTCATTCCAGGCAAAATAAAGATCAGAGTGCTAAACTGTAGAACAAAGTAAATGAAAAAAATCTGCCCTCATTTCTAAATCCATATAAATGTGACCATTTTCCTTTTACTACACAGAAAAAAAGCACCTGTCAAATCCTTGGGTGAGAGTCTTAAAAAAAAGAACGACTTCTATAGGTAGGAACTGGATTTTTTGTTGGTACAAAGTAAGCAGCTGTTCCCCATATTGTCTAACTGTTTTGGGGTGCCTACTGCTCCTTGAAGTGCTTAGGTTTGAGGTTTTTTTTTTTAATTATTATTATTTTTCTTTTACATCAGTAAAACATACAACCTTGCTTAGTGTATTAATCTTCGGGAGACCCACTTTTAATAATTAGAATGTCATAGTGAAGGAGAAAAGCATCATTTAACTGTTGGCAGACATTAGTCTTTGCAAGTAGGAGGATCTTAAAGGATGACAACAGAAGGAAGACTAAGTATTTAAATGCACCTTGGGATTCAGCTTGTCATGTGTGTTGCACTAGTGTCTCTCACGTCAGGATTGTTCTGTATGAGAAAGGTTTAAGCAAGGTTTAGGAAACAGATGTTGGCAGTCATCAGTGAGGAGTCTGGAATGGAGCATGAGGCTGAAGGTGGGTGTAGTTCACCTGCACTAGTCATGTGTCCCAAACTGCAAGTACACGTTGAGTTTATACAAGATACTCAACATTTGTGTTCTCACTCTACCCAACCTTTTTTTAAGCCAGGGCAAATATTTTAAGAATAGAGGGGGAAAGCAACAGTGAAGTAATCAAGGATCTCTTGGTTTTTCCACATTTGTTAAAGCTTCCATTGTGCCCCATCTGTGTTGTAGAAGATGTCTGAAAATCAGACTGCCAGTGGTTTTCTCAGGCATTTAGGATTGTATTTATGAAACAGCTCCTTTATTTTATTTGTCTTGCACAGACCGAGAATCCCCTTGTCATGTGAAGCTGTTGCGGTCTCAGAAGGTTGTTTACATCAGCTGTGGAGAGGAACACACAGCAGTTCTAACAAAGGTAAAGAAGCTAATCCGGGAGCTCTGGCTGCTGTCTTGCCTGCCTGATGGTTTCCTAGGAAATGACAGAAAAAAAACAGATTGACTTACCGTATTTCATCTGACGCCAGTAAAAGAAACTAAACGGAAAGTAAAGTCTTGTGATACTTTATTCTGAGAATCATTGCTGACATGATCCATTGCCATTTTTTAAGATAAAGATGTTAGTAATCCATGAAAACAAATAGTAAAACTAAGATGAATCACTCAGAGAAATGAGCTTTGAGCAAAAAAATTTAACAAATGTGTCCAAGTGGTTGAAAATAACATTTTATTGGAAGATAGAGAGTTATTGTGCCTCAGAATAAAAGGGAAGTCAGAAAGAATGAAAAGTTATCAGTCACTCACAGCATTTACAAGAGGTTTACAGTTCCAAACCTACTGCTGTTTCCAAGTAGCGTGTAGTTTAGACAGAGGATAGGGCTAGCACTTGGAATATAACTGTTCAGTTCTTGCCTTGCCCCTGCCACTTCCTAGGTATTGCTTCCTTGGTTGGTGCCTCCATTGTAAAAATGAATTGAAGCAGCTTACTTTGGGATTCCTGTGGGAAAACCACTGTGGAAGACCAGAGATCATGGCTTTTGTTCAAGGAAAAAGGTCACAATCCATTTGATCAGCAGCTGACAGAGATGGGTGTAAAGTACTGTGGAAATGGGTGCTGTTCAACCATGTTTAAACCTACTGAGACTTCAGACTCATCTGGTAACGGTAGGGGGAAGCTTGTCTACTGTGGGCATACCTAGAGATAATTCTGACACTCACTGATGGGTGCTAAGGTAACTATTTGGAAGCTGCATTAGTGAAACCCAAGTTTATTTTCTGAATCCTTTGGAAATCCCCAGCAATCTCTGCTTAAGCTTGGGCTTGTAGTGAAACTGGAGTCAGAGAGATTCTGCAGGGATATGGGTCCTAAATGGAGAATATGCTGTTTGATTTGCTAACAGAGTGGAGGGGTGTTCACGTTCGGTGCAGGTTCCTGCGGACAACTGGGACATGACTCCATGAATGACGAAGTGAACCCCCGAAGAGTTCTTGAGCTAATGGGCAGTGAAGTATCCCAGATTGCCTGTGGCAGGTGAGTCCTGTGCAGTCAAAAATTTTCCTTTGGTGGAGATTAATGCTGACACTGACTTTTGTAAATAGAAGGAATAGTCTTGCTTCTGCATCGTACGTGTCAAAATAAGTTAATATAAGTTTTATTTCCCATGAGAATTTTAAGGCCCTGTAAAGGAGGTTGATTTTTAATTGGGGCTGTTGCCTGTGCTGTAACCTGGTGAAAGATATCTTTCTGTCTTAATAATGCAGTCAGACTCTAAAGCTGCAGCCCCTGTGGTCACAAGTTTTCATCCTCTTTCAGGAAAAGAGAGTTAATTGACTCTACTGCCATGTTGTTGCCTTTTGATATGACAGGCTTAGCAAATGACTAAACTAATTCTGTGTGAGCCTGATACCAACTGCGTACTGTCACAGGTTGCTCTTTGTCACTTCCACCTAAAGAGCTGCATCCCATAAACTGGTGCCATCAGGTGGCAAAAAATGAGCATTGGTGCAAGTGTAAAGATGATGCTTTGCACCAGCTTCTGACACTGAGGAAACTGAGAATAAAATCTAGGCTGCATTTTTTTTTTTTTTAAATTGTTAAACATGGTCCAAACTTTGTACCCGTCTCTGTTACAGACATCACACTTTAGCCTTTGTGCCTTCTTCAGGAATGATCTATGCATTTGGCTGTGGAACAAGAGGCCAGCTGGGAACTGGGCACACTTGCAATGTTAAGTGTCCCTCTCCCGTCAAGGGTCACTGGGCAGCTCACAATGGGCAACTCTCAGGGAAACCTGGTATGTACTATGCATGATTTGGAGTGGCAAATGGATATAAATCACTTCATTTCATCCATGGTGGTGTAAAGACACCTTGACATTGTTCTGTGAAAGTTCTTGAAGTAGCAAAAGAAACCCATTCCCCTGGCCCGAATGCACTGTGGAATTACTGGGTGACCTCTTGCTCTCTGTTACTCTGTGTGCCCTCTCCCTGTCTCTTACCATGGCAGAGCTCAACATTTGGCGATCTTGAGCTTTCATGAAATTGTTCTAATACTGGTTTCTGAGGGCTATGGTTTCTCATTAAAAACCTCACTGCAGTTTAAAAATTACAGCTTTTCCCTCCTGCCAGGCAGTGTGCATGTCTCAAAAAAAGTACTGAAGTGCTTGAGTTCCTACTGATTTCAGCCTTGTCTTCAAGGAATCCAGGTGTTCTTTGCAGAGTAAAGCATGAGACGCTGGCAGTGCAAATGTGGGGGAAAGGCAAAGCAGGAACTTGCATTCATCAGCCTAACACAGCTGTATCTCTTTCCTCAACAGATGCCTGTAAATATCACATCGTTAAACATATCTTCTCTGGAGGAGACCAAACATTTGTGCTTTGCTCCAAATATGAGGTAAAAGAAATGGAGTATCTTCTCAAGTCTGTTCACCTGTCCTAGCCCTCACAATACATGCAATGCGTTTTTTTGGTAATAATCTCCCGAAAGTGAGGTGGTGTTTTGGAGTCCATTCTGCCTTATGAACCTTACTAAGGACAACACTTATTATAAGGGTTTACAACTTTTTAGGAGTGGCAGAGAGGTGTCTTCCTTTAGAGTCACGTCAAGGAGCAATTGGGAAGACACTGATATCAGTTTGATTGTCAGGGAGGGGAGTTGCTTCCTTGGCAGATTGGAAGTAGGGGACTGCTTTACTCCTGAGACAATGCAGTCCAGGTGATCAGTGTAAGGCAGTGGAACACACACTGGGGTTCTGACAGATCAGATGGATAGTGGTCTGAATGCTGTTTTTTCTCCTTCTGTATTATTTCTTTCAGTAAGTGTTTGACATACACTTTGGAGGCATGGAAATAACTAGAATAAATGTACTAAGCCTGTAGTTATATACAGCATTATTTAAAAGGATTTTGATAAATTTAAGGAAATGATATTTTGTTTTCTTTTTTCTTCTCTTTTTTAGAATGTATTTGGTGCTGATCTTGTTTTTTTGCATACCTTTCCATGCCTTTCCTTTTGGGCTTATTAGTAATGCTGCAGCTTCCTAATCAAACCTGTTCAGACACCACACCCAGAAAGCTATCAGTTATATATAGAAAACAGAGATTTTTTAATAAGAAGCAATTGTTTTACAAGCCTTGTCTTTGCTGAAATCTGTATCTTCTCACAGAATTCCTTGCCTGCTGATGATTTCCGGACCATAAATGAAACACGTTACACCTGTTTAATAAATGATGAAACTATAGATGTCTGGAGGCAAAAGCTTTTAGAAAAGAACAGTTCTAATTCTGTCAAGTAGGTATTGTGGCACTGGACAAGCCTTTTGTTGGAAGTTTTATTTAAGTAATTTTGTTGGCTTCCGTGACATGTTTTCACTTGAAATTTAGCAGCCTTTTCAAGTGTGGTTCTTGGTCATATCCAAGGGGAGTACAGGTGCCAGTCACAAGGATGCCAGGTTAGAGCTTCCTAGCAAAACCAGAGGAATTTAAGGCTGCCTCAGAATATGTCAAATAGTGGGCGGGAAATGGATTTTAAAGTTGTTCTTTGTTACGTGCTTAAGAGTTCATGAAAAGCAGCAAGAAGCTGTGAACAGACTGATTAAATTCCTTCCCCTGTTTGCCTGCCATGAGAAGGGCAGACAGAGTAGGTGGAAAGGAGGCACTGCTAACGTCCCTCCTTTCAAAGAGGGGTGTTACATGATCCTGAATGAGCCACTTAACCTCTATGCCTTTGAACATGGGTATTGTTTCCCATAGAAGGAAGGGAAGGTAGCTGAAGAGATTTGCTGGGACATCTGTTTATACCCTCTGTCTCTGTTTTGTCTTCCTGCTGCAAACAGTAATGTTGTTCAGATACTGTCTTCAGCTGCCTGCTGGAATGGAAGCTTCTTGGAGAAGAAGTAAGTATCAGAGTCAAGAAGTGTAGCTTTCCCTTGGGGCAGACTGGAATCTCTTTTCTTCACTCACTGTTGCAATGGGCTTTGATTTTTCTGATCAGACAGGAGACTGGGGCAGAGAGTGTCCACTAAAAAGGTAGGTGGTCAAAGCTGGATAAAGAAGGCAAATGGTCCAAGAATGTGCATGGTGAGTGTACTGTAAGTGGCACAGATTGCTTGGAGTTCTCATGCTTGTTGTTTTTCCTTATGAAATGAATATAACCTCATTTAAAAGAGAAGGATAGGAATATGACATTAAGGGAAATGAGTGATGCCAGATACCTGAATAGTCTCATACCCAATTGAGCTAGCTGGTGAGCGCTAGTGCTTGTGGAGGTATACCTCAACACACGCTGCTCTTGAAAAGTACATCCAGGCCAGCATGGAAACACTTTCCTTTTACGTAACATCAGTTGTGGAAAGTTTTATGGTTTTGCTTACGAAAGCAGGAGTTTCAAATGGGTGTAACTAACAATAGGTGGTGACAAGGATGTAATATGCATAGCTGAGTCAAAGGCTGTGGGTTGGGAAGGATTGTGTTGGCTGCATTTGTGAATGCTGGGGAGGTAACAGCATAAGATGAGGTGGAGGAGGAATTTTTTATGGTGATGTAATGAGTAAATGACCTGTAACTAGGTGAAGATGAGCCTAGTTACTCTGAATAATCTTTGAGTAATCTTTTCCAAGAGCAACTTGAAAAAGAAAAGAAGTTACTCATTGTACTTGTTTTTCAGCTGGTACAATGGTTTCTTCTCTAGCCTTGCGAGAAGGCAGCATGTTACTGCATATGGAGAGTTGTTTCACATTGGTTTAAAACACTCAGTGAGCTATTGAGTCACTGCAAATAGTCCCATGTCTCCTTTGAATGTGGAAATGAATGTATGACTTGATCACCTCAGTGCAGTTCTCTTTCCACCTTAATGAAGTCTTGGCTAGCGCAGGACTTAACTTTTAGAGAAGATCCGTGACCAAATGAATCATAAAATTTGCATACGCTGCAAACATAGTTAAACACAGCATACACTGAGGTGAGGCTGTATTTAACTATGTACCTTTGTATGTGAAGCCTTATGTTGCACTTGATAGAAATACCCTAGTATATGCCTTCAGTAGCCTAATGCTATATAGGCCTGTTTGCAGTACAGCATTGTGGTACATGGGGCTAGATACAAAACCAGTATTTCTATGTCTGTGTGACTGGGCATGCTACAATACTACTACTGAACATCACAGCATAAAGCTCCCCGTACCGCAGTGTGACTCTGAGGAGCTATTTCCAGCCTGGTGCCCATGTTGTTATGGAAATAACTGTTCTACTCCAACAGGCTGTGTTTAACTTCTTGTATCATTACAGCCACACCAGCAAACTGACAAGTGCATCCCATGTTTAATAGGTACCGTTTCCTTCAGAGTGTGTCTAACAGTCTCAGGGATGAGTAGTGACGTACTTGGGAAATCCTTGAGGTGAATGGAATTGTAGCAATTACAATTTTTTTTACTAGCATCTGCAAAGTTTTATGTGCAGTTTTACTGCAGACAGTGGTGCTGAGAGTCTCTGCTACAGATGCTGCACGTGCTCTAGATGCTGAGCTAGGTAACTTACCTGCTGGACTGCAGGATGTTTCAGTGTCACTAAATCCAGATGTTGGACTGTTGTCCTCTGCAGGCTTGCTTCCATTATCTGTCTTATATCCTCAGGTATCCTGTGTAAATTACGCATAACAGAAAGGACAGCAAGTTTGTTATGTCTGAAGACCATGCGAAGACTGTTCTCAACCATGCTGTGGTTTGATTTTGATCATTGTTTAGTTTTAGAAAATCTGAGAGTGGAAGTGCCAGAAGAGCTACTCTGAACATCTTGTTTGTTCTGTTTTGAAAGCCTTCATGTGATGTTCCCTTGTATAGCAGGCAGTGTCGTCTTGTATATCACCCTTCCCTTTCTTACTGTGTGTGATTAACCACATTTTCTTATAAAAATAAATAGGAACTGAGGAACTGAGGATCCTGATACATATGATAGATATATATTTTATAGGTTTTTAAGCAGTCACGCCTGTCAAGGCAGGCTCTTTGGTCAGTGAGGAGTCCTGGGGAAATCAAAGAGTTTGATAAAGTGTTTATCTACAAGAATCCTAAATCTAACCAAGGCCCGGAGGAGTTCAGAAGGGGAAATTGTGTATCTTGTCCTTTGGCAAGAAGATTCCAAGTTCTGCTTTGTTTCTGGTCTGATTAATTCCCTGGAGGTCAATTCTCCATTGCTTGCTCTCAAGCAATGCCAATACGTGGTAATGTTTTCCCTTCCTTAAACTTACGTCTGTCTGTCTGTGATTTTTTTTAAAGAATTGACGAACATTTTAAGACCAGTCCAAAGATTCCAGGGATTGATTTGAACTCCACCAGAGTGCTGTTTGAGAAGCTGATGAACTCTCAACACTCAATTCTCCTAGACCAGGTATTGCACTTACAGGTTTTTGGGTATTCAGACAGGGAATAAAACGCATTTTTTAGGGAAGGTTTGTATTTCAGATCTGCAGGCCAGATCCATCTTGGTATCAGTGGGTGAATCTCTATGGACCTGGGTGGATTTTGACCTTCTCAGAAAATGTCTCAAAGACTTGTTCATAAAAAAAAAGTTTTGTTTCATGGCATTTAATACTTGAAATGACTGCTGAAATCAATTCTGTGTATGTTATGCTTGTAAATAATGACTATGTTCTCCTTTCTTGCTTGTCAGCTGTTGAGTACTTTCTGGTTGTTTAATTTATTCTAACTCAGAGGATTTTTCTTGTGAGTGCGGAGATGTGAGATAAAATAGTGTATGTTCCACATGACATTTTTTAGCTCTAATTTTTATAGATTTGTTTGTTTGTTTTTACTTTTGGTTTGATCTTCAGCTAATCTAACATCTGTAGTGGATTTAGACTGACGGCCAGCAGAGGACTTGGCCCATAATGAAAGTTCAGTGGTTCCTGAACATGGGTTGAACCATTAACTTCAGTGAACTTTATGGGACCTTAAAAGTCACAGAGTAATAGTAGTTCTGGCCTAATGAATTCTATTCAGATGAAGTAAGTAATAAAGTTACATTTGCTTGCTGAAGCAAGTAAGTCATGGTAAGTATTATACATTATTGCTGCTAAAATCTATCTCAGTCACTCTTTTAATGCTGCTGTTTCCTTGTCATCTTGTTATAAACAAGATACACAATAACACCTACAGTACTACAAAGTAAATGTACAGGCAGTCATTTTCTGCCGCGTGGTCTAAATTGATGGTGGCTGGTTTCGTTCTTTGAGGTTGGTGCTGTGGGATATGATCCTTTTTGTAGTCCCTTGTAATATGTAGTCCTGGGCTGCTAAGGGCACACAAAGTGTTGGGGTGACCTTGCCTGGCTGCCAGATGCCCACCCAACCGCTCTCTTACCTCTTACCCCACGCTCCCTCAACAGGACAGGGGGAGTGAATAAGATGAAAAAGCATGAGGGTTGAGGTAAGGATAGGGAGATCGCTTACCAATTACTGTCACAGGCAAAACAGACTTGACTTGGCGAAGATTAATTTATTGCCAATTAAAGTAGATTTGGGTAGTGAGAAACAAACGCAAAGTTAAAGCAACACCTCCTCACCCCCTTTCCTAGGCTTAGCTTCACTTTGTTGTTCCAGCTCCTCTACCTCCCTGCCCCAAGGAGCATGGCAGTGGATTAGTCCATAATGCTCCTTCCTCCCCAGACTTCTCCACTGGTCCTGTGTGGGCTTCTCTCCACAGGGCATGTCCACCTGCTGAATTGTGGGGTCCTGCATGGGCTGCAGGGTGGATATCTGTTCCGGCGTTGTCCTTCATGGGCTGCAGAGGAGTCTCCTCCCCCTCCCTTTCCACTGACCTTGGTGTTCACAGAACTGTTTCTCACTTTGTTTCCTCACTCCTCTCTGTCTGCTCTCTGGCATTTTTGCCCTTTCTTAA
>VXAL01009493.1:0-41158 GCA_013399475.1 Chauna torquata | reverse complement strand
TTCTGTGATTCTGTGATTTTTGTATCCCACTATGCTTCTATAGTATCTTGCCTCATTAAATTCTACACTTTTTTTTTTTTGCATGTGCAAAGAATATATTCTTTTTGCACTTTAATTTTCCTATCTCCAAATTCATTATATATTATCATATATGTTGAGAAAAGTAAACAGTATTTTTCAGTGTGGATGCTGTTTTTCATATCTGTTAAAACTAAGTATGCCTGCTTTTTTCAATATCTTACTGAATGGAAGAAATACTGCATGTCTGACCACTCCACCCCTATCATTTGTGAAAGATGAATATTGAATTGTTTGTCCTAAAGTAAGTAAGTATATTAACATGACTGATATATTATATTGCCATAATTTCAGTAATTTTTATCCCAATACCCATAAATGCTGCACAATTAACAAATAAAATTGCTGAAATAGGCAAAGCTAAGTGGATTTCAAAGTTAAATAATATTTCACAAATTTTTACTGAAAAGTACAATCCACTAATAATTGCTTCTTGCTGTTTCAGCCATAAAAATATTCATGGGCTCCTTGTATGTAGCAAAACTCTGCTTCTATGTTCCTCCAGCAAATCGTGAATAGTACGACATCAATCACATGAAGTTCTTAGTGGAGTAGGTTACGAAACTACATTTATGCTTTAAAAACAAACCCTCCTTCCCTCCCTGCCACAGGCAAAGGACAGAAGTGAGGTCTTTTTCATACTGATCTGCAACTGAGTAGGGAAAATATTTTCAGATGAAGACAGTATTCCAACGCAGGCAATATCTGAATAAAACCAGTGTAATAGAAACTTGAATGTTCATCACTCACAAGGCTTTTCAATATGTAAGCTGAGCCTGTCAGTGCCCTTCCTCTTAGTATAACTACGATCACACTTTTTAGCTGGAAAAAAAATTCTCAGAATCCTAATAATCTCTACAGCTAATAATTCATTCTTTCATACACTAAACAATATAAAGATATGAAATACGTGAATAGTTAAAAAACATAGAACTAATGATATTTTCGGTGTTATACGATAATAATAAGTATGTAGTTACCCATACTGTACCTGTACCTGGACCTCACCTATACCTGATCACACCCAAACTACATCAGTTCCTTTCAGGAATAAGTGCCAACAACAGATTTTTCCAAAATGTCAACACTCAACAACTTTGATCACTGACTACTTTTTCAGGTGACCTTTTCAGGTCCCCGCACCTTCACTTGAAAATCCAGGTTGAATGGTACGCCTATTGCACTTACTGCAATGATTTTGTACTCGGCAACTAAGCCTCACTTCTGCTATGAAAGCTTCCCCAGGAAAATTATATTTACATCTGTAAAAATGTCTATGTTCAGGTCTCTTTTCTTTTACCTGCCAAGGTTTTGGCTAGGGCAGAGTTAATTTTCTTTGTAGAGGCTCACACAATGCTGTGTTTTGGCTTTTTGATGAAAATAGTGGTGATGTTTTTGGTTGTTGAGAACAGTGCTCACACAGAGCCAAGGACTTTTTTGCTTCTCGTGCTGCCCTGCCAGCGAGGAGGCTGGGGGTGCGCAAGGAGCTGGGAGGGAACGCAGCCAGGACAGCTGACCCAGACTGACCCAACAGATATTCCGTACCATACAACATCATGCTCAGCAACAAAAGCTGGGGAAAAGAAGGAGGAAGGGCGGGACGTTGGGAGTGATGGCGTTTGTCTTCCCAAGAAACTGTTACGCATGATGAGCCCTGCTGTCCTGGCAGTGGCTGAACACCTGCCTGCCCATGGGAAGCAGCGAATGAATTCCTTGTTTTGCTGTGCTTGCACGCGTGGCTTTTGCTTTACCTGGCAAACTGTCTTTATCTCAGCCCATGAGTCCTTGCACTTTCACCTTTCTGGTTCTCTCCCCATCCCACCTGGGGAGAGTGAGCGAGTGGCTGTGTGGCACTTAGCTGCCTGCTGGGGCTAAACCACAACATTACCACAAAGGTAATCATGAACCCTGAAGTACATTAATAAAATATTTTTAGAAAATTAATCATATTTTTAACTTACTGTGTAAGATCTTAATACAAAGTGAACCACATACAGACAGGCTAGGGAAAAAAAAAAAAACAAAAAAGAAAAGAAAGAGGGCTTTACCTTACTGGAGGTTTAAAACCACAGCCTTACAAATATAAGCTTTTCAATGAGATGTGTAAAAAAATACCTCCTATATAATGATTAAAAATGAAAAAGGAAAGCAGAGATCATTTGTAAAATCCTTCTGCTGAATTAAGCAAGTTCTGTCGCACAATCTGGATACAATGAATTTATCAGTATTCTTAAAATTGTTTGAAAATGCCTGCTTGCCATGTATAAAAGAAGAACCTAACCAGCGTGGTAACATGCAGGAGATTTAACTTACTGAGAAGGAGCAGGAAGGCAAGAGGAGGCAATTTGATCAAGATGAAGATTTTCTAAATAAGGAACATCAAGTGAAGAATCATCAGAATTCTGTATGGCTTCTAAACCTTCTGCATTAGGAAAAACAGGACCCCTGAGTTATTGAATTTATTCCCTTGACATTGCAAAACCTCACCTCATCTAACTCCTTATATAATCAAATCAAGCCATCTCAAAAACAGTTATACTTTCTCTCTCCATCAATTCTTTAAGAATATTGCTCCAAAAAGCTCACTGATCTTACAGATAGTTCATCTAAATTTCAGTCTAAATACATGCAGACACACTTCAAGTCAACTAATGCTTAGGAGAAATTTATGCAGCAGCTTTCAAAGCTCCTGTTCCTTGGTATTTCTCCCCAGAGTGTTTATATAGATGGGAACTGCTTCTCTTCCTAGCCTCATCCAAGCAGTCTATTTTATTTTTTACTCAGTAGACAGCATACTAGCCCTCTACTTTTTCATCCGTTCTAGTTTGAGTGCATCCTTCTCCAACTTCAATGACTAGAAGAACTAGAAGAACTGCACATACTATTTTAGAGGAAGTCTCATCGATGTTTTGATCAAACCATTATTTCTTTGCCATCTACTGGAAAACCAGGAGCCTATGATGCTTTGAAATGGTTGTTTGCAGTCATTTTATGATCAGCTTCATCTCCAGATTCCTCTTTTTCTCTTTACCACTTGCAATTGCTGTGCTCATCATCTTTCAGCTTATAGCAGCAGCTTGTACTAGTACATGAGACATTGGATTTTGAAGTACTGAATTTCATCCTACTCCTATTACTTCATCCCTCAAAACTCAACTGATTATTTCTATAAAGTATGTTGATCTTTCTATATTGTTAGTATCTGAAGCTTTATACCATCCCAAGCTTTATACCATCATTGAACTCACCTTGAGGAGTGTTCCTCGAGGCATTATGCAAGCCTCGTGACCTCACCATTTCTTTAGGTATTCTTCTACTAGACTTGCTCCAGCCTGACCTCTGGAAAACTCTGTGATGGGCCTACAACCTCAACTGGAGAAGGACTGGCAGCAGTACATGCGAAAGCAGAGGAAACTGTTGTCTGAAAACAGTTTTGCTTGTGAGAGCAGGATGAGGTCTACATATCCTAACGCAAATCAGTTTTGTGCAGATGTCAGGCTACGCTCTACATAGCAGGTGTCACACAGAAGATATCCCAGAGACTTCTTACAAATATTAATACTTAAATGATTTTCTTTGTAAATTTTCTTCTAATACTACTTTCATAACATCAAGCAAATCAAAAGGCAACTAATCTGCCTATCACCAAAACTGGACATTCAACAGAAACTTAGAATTACAAAACTTAGACTGCTCTCTTTCTGTGCTAAACAGTATTGAAAAATGTGATCTGACAACAAAGATTGGGAAGTTATTAGTGTGATCTCCATGTTCAGCTTTCTGAAAGTCAAGTGTCTAATTCAAACCAGTTACCCTGACTCTCTCTATTGTAACTGGAGAGAGATAAGAAGGGGCAATTCATCTCATTCTAAAATTCATGTCTTGCACTGATGGAATACACTCGCCTTTGTCATGCTTATCTCTCTCTTCATTGACCCTAGGGGAGGTCCAAATGACTATCACTGAGCAATTAGCTGAGTTAGGTGAAATGGCTTCTAGCTCAGTAAAACTTCTTCATGCCATCAACTGTAACTGTGTGTTTTAAAATAATAATTTAATGATTCTAAAGTATGAACCTTTCTATTGTGATACATATATATATATATATAACTTCTGATCCAAAAGGAAAATACTAAAGGATTGCTTTCTAGTTGAATCATTTTCCCTTATAATTGTGCTTTTAAAATTTTAGACTTGAAAGAGTAAATTTAATAAATTTGGTTATCAGAAGATGAAAGTGAATGCTACAGGGAGGCACTGATGAATCTTCAGTTATCAAATGCCAGGTGAAGATTTTATATTTGTGTTTCAAATCCTTAACGTAAAAAGCAGATGGCTGCTCTACATTGTAAGGGCAATAAATGAGGTTCTACCTAAATCAGCGTAAGGCAAGTGAAGTTAGTATGCCAAAACCTCACCAAATAACAACTGACAAAATACACTGAACTACTGAGCTGTCTGATATAAAAGATTTAAGTTTAATAAAGCAATATAAATACAAATATTCTCCTCTGTTTAACCCTATAGTATTGACTGGAGCAGTGATTCAGATGGCTGTCAGTTTTCTTACCTGGCAGAGTGTATGACATTCCAAAAACCAGCTCATCTTAATAGGTTTTCAACTAAGTGTTGACTAAAAAGACACAGCCCAAATATTTTCATATTATTCAAATAGCCTATTCTTGGAAGAGTATTTCTACAAACACAGTTTGCAATTTTATGAAACAATTTTCCAATATTTTATAATCCCTGTGAAAGTTCATTGGCTTTACATTTTAGGAGTTCAAATGTAATTCCTGCAGTTTCCACAAAACATAAACAGGCATCACTGATGTCAAAATGCATTTTGTTTGTGCTATGATGTTGTAGGTCCTTGAAACTTGAGCTGAAAGAACTGAGGAGCTTTGCCTCTCCTGTCACCCTTCACTTTGCTGGGCACAAGATTGTATTTTCTACCTACAGAAAATTTCATTTATTTTTCCAATGAAGAAAAAGGTGAAAGATTTTATGAACCAGTTCATGGAGCAGCAGGAGGGAACAGAACATCTAAACACTTAACATTATCTCAGTTTGACAGGCCTCTTGCTTCTGTGCAAGATGTACCAGACAGATGACTTTTCAGGAAAAGAGGGGAGGTTCAACAGGGATCCCCAGATACAGAACAGGAAGGATGATATGTGCAATGGTTATTTGCACAAATACATTTTAATACTGCAGCTATCCAAAATGAAATGTAAAATATTTGAAGCCAAGAAGAAATTGTACTTTTTTTTTTTTAAGATTGAAAGTGGATATAATTTCCTTAGAATGTGGAGAGGTTAATCTCTTTTGTGGAAAATTTTGCTTTGCAGAAAGGGTGTTGGACGTTAAAAAATACCCCCTTTTCCCACAAGCAGTTTTAAGACATAGCTCTGGAAATAAGGAGAGCTATATGGACACAGACAGAACTGAACAAAGACCACAAAGAATTTGCAAAGAATCAGAGCTGAGGAGAGGCTTTGTCATATTAACTCCATGAGAGGTTTTATAGCCTCTTTCTCAAAATTATTAAATATGTAAGCGGACTTGGAAAGTAAACAATCATGGAATTACAAAAACCATGAAATACTCAGTAAACTTCAATTCCCAAGTAAAAATGAAACATATAAAATTAACTTTCTGGTTTACAATTCACTGAAATATCTGCAAGGTCTACTACACTTAAATTTGAACTTTGACTTAACACACTAATTATATTGATGAAGGAATTTTAAAAAAATGCAAACTGAAGTTTCATCTGACCAAAAATTCACAGACAATTAATTTCCAAACAATATATCTATATTTCCTTTGTTGAGATTTCACTCTGCAGCAGCAGGATAACCGAGTTCAATGAATGAGCAATGAATGAATACAAAGTGGGAACAGTTTTTCTTTTTATGAAAAAGGAGCAACACCACTTAAAAAATATCTTTCTGCAAAGCATATTTTTTAAGATTAAAAGGATAAGATTGGCAAAAATCTGTGCAAAGATCATATAATGAAAATATGTAACTTTCATTAAAATACAGTATTGTGAATGTAGACATTGTATATCTTGAAGCAGTCACTTGGCTAAAATTCTTTATAAGGAATTTGAATTAAACTCCGTATATTCTACTCTACATTGCCTTTAAGATGGTATGTACAAACTATGTAAGAAAAAAGTATGTAATTTCACGTGTAATGTAGCACATATCCTCTCTTTTATGATAGCTATCTCCCTGTCACAGGAAATAATACATTCATTTACTAGTTGCACTCAATCATTTCATTTGAGAAATTAGATAGTAAATTATTTACAAAATTTTAAAATGATTTCTTAACCCAGATATTCAATTGTTCCAACTCACTAGAGCTGAGCTGCATGGTTGCGTCTTTCAGTATCACAGGGTATTAATTCTGTTTGCTGAATGAATAATCTTAATCTGTATAAATAAAAATAATGTCTGAAAAAAATCCTGAGGCTTGATTCTCCCAGAAAGCATCTGAATAACATGAGATAATCACAGACAGCAGGCTACATTTTTTTCCTTTTGCAAGAACTACCAGTCTAACTTCATAAGTGGGTTCTATGTCAAAATAATAATAAAAGACATTAAGTTATGGATTAATGGGAAAGGAATGAGAAGAATTGTATAGCTTATATTTATTAATGGGTATTTAACACATCTTCAGTTCAATTTTCTCTTGTCACATTTGTTCTGAGAACATGGTATTTTTCTCTCCTTTAACTCCTTAGTGTGCCACCAACTGCAAACATTATTCCTGACACACAGTGGTGTAAAGGAGGCAAAACCAATATTCCTGCTTACAAAAGATGGGGACCTCTAGTTTTGGCCCATCCAATGTTTGACTGTGGCAGCCCGGACAGGTCCTGTTGATAATGCAGGATACCATTACATGCAGTTTTTCCATCTTACAGTGCAAACAATGCTATTTAATGAACCCATCATCTGGGGGATATAAGGTCTCCAAAGTTTTTATCTTCTCTCTGTAGTCATCAGTCATTTACCAACTGTGTGTATGCCTTGGTCCACAGTTAGAGAACCAAACAATAACATTCTGGGTCTGTTGCATTGCATTAGTTGTGCTGATGCTTCTACCCTGGAGCCTCAGCTACCAGCAGGTAAAGTGGAGAACATGATCACTGATCAGCTCTCTTCTACAGGAAGGGAATCCTACCTTGCTAACGAGTATTCCTCATTATTGCATGATCCTCATGTTATGCAAACACAACAATAAGTCTAAGCTTTTATCTGCTGCACTTGATTGAGTACCTAAACAGCTTTTAGTACTGGACAACAGTTAGGAGAGAAAGGTAAACAATATCTTCCCAATCTATAAAGAATTCTGGATAGAAATTCCTGAAGTGTTTAAGTTCAACTTCTACTCAGTCTCCCCCAACATTTAAAAGCATTACCTTAAGTAGCTGTTACTACATACTTGCAATTTGCAGTGCTCTTTTTCTTCAATATCACAACAGTTTTTTCATTTGGGTAGCAGTGGACTCATCAGTTCTGTCCTAACACTAAAAAGCATCTCTTTAGGCTCCTGCTTCATATTTGTTACAGGACTGCAGACAGTTCCATGCCCTTGCCCGAAGAGGTCTTACCTCCTCTACCAGGAAAAATCTCCCAGGAATCAATAAACATTGCTCTGCCACTTTCAAGGCTTACTGTACATTTGTTTGCACATTTCATACTTCTACCTTTTCATCCTAGCTTCGTCTGGGATTATTAGATGACTATAAAAACCTGATATGGGGGAAAAGTAAAAAAGCTTTTGAATGTTGAAATATCTCCACGTTTCAAGTGGGGACAAGTCTCAGATACCTATCCATCTTTTGTTCCCTCAACCACATTTGCAGAAGTAATGACTTGCATTTCACAAACATCTCTCTTTTCTGTCTAGGCCTTTGGACTACAATGGCAGGTTATTTCACGAGCCAGATGAAGTTTAGATCTGTCTGTCAAGGCACAGAAGGAGAGTCTCTAACTGAATACTTGGTCAAATGTGAAGTTAGCACTAACCTCAACAGTTACTCCTATGATGATTATCTGTGATGATAACTGTATATACCAAAAAATGAATAAGTACAGATGGTTCTCAAGTGACCAGGGATCTGGCTGGATTCAGAAAAAAAAACAAACAGTGATGCTGCAAATCAACCATTAGTTATTATATTTTGGTAGTAGCAACGTAATAAGCTCACCTGTCCATCACAGTCACTGAATTGCTGAATTCACTAAGAATCCAGAGATACTTCTATCATCTGCTTTCTTCACTGCTACTCTGTCTAGCATACAGATATTTTCACAGAAAAACAAACAAACAAACCTAACCTAGTTTATAACCACCTATAGACCAAAATAAAAATTAAGTTTCCTTGCTGAATGGTGTGATAGGTTCACTTTTATAGTTCTTTATCATTGGAGAGAACTGAAGTGATTTTGTTTAGCCTAAAAAGCTATCATCTGTTCGCTATCTATTTTTCACTAATTATCCCCCGAAGAGCACTGCTGCTAGCAAGAATGCTTTAAGCTGTCATTTTACTTACACACAGTAATTAAACATTTCCTTACAACTGCCACAAAATACAGTCTCGTATTATTGTTCTTTTTAATTAGTGTAATTGAGAAATAAATTAAGTTATAGTGAATTTTCTGAATAAGATTTGTGTCCTTAGTTTGTTCCTTATCTTGTGCAAATTTGTGTTTTACTGTTTTAAAAAAGGGAGGGAAGGATCATGAAAAGCAAGCTCAGTTCCTCTCTTCACAGAGGCAATGACAGAACTCTGATTTAATGAAACAACTATCAAAGCCCTGAGGAATGAAAAGAAAAGCATCTCTTCCCCATGCTACTACAGGTGAAACTGGATCAAGTCTAAGGCAGGATAATTTGCTTTTTTAATAAGAAAAATACTGCACAGATGACAGCTTATTTCAAAATATCAGATATGCTGTTAATGGTCTCCCCCAAAACTGCCAATTCTGAAGTGAAATTTAATACCTATCCAGTCATCTCATACAATTTTCCTTATCTTTTGAATAGTTTGGATATTTTTTTTTACTTTTCAATTTGCCTGTACTGGTAAAAAAAGAATATACATTAAAAACAGTGTCTGAAGCAAAGGGAGTTGAGACTGGAGTACTGCTCCAGGGAAAGCAGGGGCGTGTAATCAGCTAATCTCTGCTCTGTCACTCCTTCAGTACAGTGACATGCACAAACATCGCTTTGTGCCAGCCCAAGTACCTGTGATGGGGATACCTGCCCACAGGCACTGAACGCGCACTGCAGCCCTCCTTGATGCTAACTCTGACCACTGAGTGACAAGTGTCAATGACCTATTTTCATGTGAATTCTTCTAATTCTTTTTTTTTTTTTTTTTAAATGCCTATTAGGTCTGTATCTCAGGAGCAATGGTTTCCCATGGCATGTACTTCATCTCACCCTACTGATCCTGCAATACAGAAACATTGCATAATGCTAAAATCAGCACGTGCTAGAATGTCTTTAGCTAAATCCACATGCTTAATTGATTAGCATCTTGCACACAGGAAATGCAGTTATTTCAAGAAGCAATTTGAAGCAGTAATTAAGAAAAGAAATACAGAAAAAGGACTAATTAGGTTGAAATTATGTTACATTATATCTATTGTTAAATAGCTGTAATGAAAATAAAAAAAATAATGTTTTATTAGCACCGTAATTGTTACACCTGCTTGGTGTTGTGCCAACATCTATGCTCCTAGCAGTACCAGCATGAGCAAGATAGAAACACTGACACAATACAGCTGCTGATCCTGGAAATTCTGGCTCTGATAAGACTTATGGCTTGCCAGGTTTTTTGTGTTAATTAGGGGAAAATGCCAATTCATCAACAAGAACTTGCATTTAAATGGATCCACTTCAAAGAAACTTGCATGGCAGTAAGTTTATCATGCACAGCAAGGTCTGTCCAAAGCCAAACCAAGAGACAAAGGAGATTCTTCAGGGAACAAAGGTGGTCCAGTTGCTCAGTTATAGGAAGTATTGCTTTTCTTGCTTTCTGACTAGAGACCTGGAACTGGCCTTCTCTTATTTCACAGCAGTGTCCTCATGACGAGAAAATGGCTTTTCTAGGCTGTGCATCTCTGTATCTCTTCTACTTTACTTAAAAAACACATATCAAACTAGAAAGAGACAGTGAGAAAGTTCTCTTTTCCTTCATAGGGATAGAAATAAAGATGTAGGCAGGCACATTTCACCTTGCTTTTTCCAATACATCATAATCACTTATACAGAAGCTAGGTGGTGGGAAACACTGCCAGAGACTCATGCTATTCAGATTGTGCTCTTGGGTGAGAAGAGTGTACAGGGCCATCAGCTGCAATTAATCCATCTCATTGCAGGCATTTAGCACAGAAACACCTGATTAAGTGTCAGCCAGCTGCAGTGCTAAGATTTTTGTAAGAGCCTGCAGGAACTTAGAGGAGACCAGAAAACTTCCCTGAGCTCACTAATAATAAGTATTATTACTTTATGATCTATTGATTAACACATACACTCTGAAATCTTCTTGTGTATGTGTATGTTATTTGAGCATACAGCTTGTCACTGCACGATGCAAAGAGCCTTTTCACTTATAAAAGTGAGTTGAAGATTATAATTCATTCTTTTAGATCATCTTCAGTGGTTTATCAGACTCTTCAAGTCTCCAGCTTCACCTCTGCCACTGGGGTTAACCCACAATATCACTGGGTATTCATGATTCTGAGCTTTCTGCACAAACAACTGCAACAGCCTCCAACAGCCTGACAAACTGCTCTTCTTCTTGTTCCCTCGTGTTGTGTGTCATTCATTCTCACAAAATATCTGTAATCTTTTTTTCTTCTTCTTCCCATTAACTTGTATTTATCTTATTTAACTTTATTAAGTGTATATTAACTTGTATTTATATTATTTATTTGAAGTACGAACACTTCAGAGCCATCCTTATGGGAATGACTTTATGGCACCTGGTGGCTTCTCTGATTAATGACAGCTCTAGAGTCATGGCAGTACAGTAACATTCCAAGCAACCTTTTGTACTTTTCTGGAAAAGCAGTCATTATAGATATGATGGCTACAGAGGAAACTTGGGAGCTACAGCAGGTTTCTCCTTGTATTCCAAAATTATGGAACTTATTTGCTAGGTAAAGAAAATCTTAGTAAATCATATTAAGACTTAATAATAACTCTCTAATTAGAATAAAAATGAGAATTAAGAGAGCTAAGGAGCCTATGGGGGACAGAAAAGGCAATGGGGTGCATTCACTAAAGAACATATCCTAGCGTAGCTAGCAGGTTGAAGGAGGTGATTCTCCTCCTCTACTCTGCTCTCATGAGACCCTACCGGCAGTACTGCATTCAGCTCTGGGGCCCCCAGCATAAAAAGGACTTGGACCTGTTGGAGCGGGTCCAGAGTAGGGCCACGAGGATGATCAGAGGGCTGGAGCACCTCTCCTGTGAAGACAGCCTGAGGGAGTTGGGGTTGTTCAGCCTGGAGAAGAGAAGGTCTCCAGGGAGACCTTATAGCGGCCTTCCAGTACCTAACAGGGGCCTACAGGAAAGCTGGAGAGGGACCCCTTATCAGGGAGCGTAGTGATGGGATAAGTGGTAACAGCTTTAAACTAAAAGACAGTAGGTTTCAATCAGACATTAGGAAGAGATTCTTTCCTATGAAGGAGGTGACGCACTGGAACAGGTTGCCCAGAGAAGCTGTGGATGCCCCATCCCTGGAAGCGTTCAAGGCCAGGTCAGATGGGGCTTTGGGCAACCTGACATAGTGGGTGGCATCCCTGCCCATGGGGGTTGGAACTGGGTGATCTTTAAGGTCTCTTCCAACCCAAACCATTCTATGATTCTATAGTTTTAAGGTAAATTATAGCTTTCTTCAAACAAATAAACTAACAATACTTGTGATATTTCTGGCTGTGAAGAAATAGTTCAACGCATCAACCAGCGTAAGTCATATTTTTCAGTCTCCAAAAAGGTATAGAAAAAGTTCTTAAGAATCATGGATTACTTCCCACATCTCTGTGGAGATTTAACTCTGAAACAAATTATGACATTGTATTTCTGTGCTGATCATTTTAGCAGAAACACTCAGAGAAAGTGTTTTATTCAATATAGCTGGGTTCACCCAAAGGTAAAAAAAAAGCTGTAACTGCTAAGGAGAAGTAGTGGAACTTCTGTCAAATAACACTTTTTTTTTTTTTTCCTTACTCCATAACATGAAGGCAAAACATAAACAGCTTTGGACATGTGGGCAAAACGTCTACACGAGGCTATGAAAAAATGTGAAAGTTGTGAAAGGCTAGCAAAGGGTTCTGAAAAATTCAATAAACAATTCTAAACTAAAAAGAACCAAGGACTTTTTTTTTTTTTTACTTAAAAGAAATTAGATTTAGAAAATATGTAGCAATTTCTTCAATTTCTTACCATCTTATGTATTTTAAGGAGAACTCCCTTCGGCATGAGAAACTTTAGCATTTTTTTCCTTGGTATTAGGTTAGAATAAAGTAGCCTTTTTTTCCATGGCAAGAGAAGTAATTTGCACTATAGTACCACTGACTCTCAGTGTGATTCATTTCACATGTGCAGTTGATAATCTCAGTCCAGTGTTATGCTGAGCTACCATTCTAAACACCATTTTCAGTCTTCAGGAGACACTGTGGTCTAGACCACAAAGTTACATGCAGTGGCCATGAAACAGCAGGGGAACCTTTCCAAAAGAATAGTAGTGCACCCCCTGTAAAGAAAGCAACACTCACGTTGTGTGAAAAACACTGGTAAAAAGCTGCTGAGACAGGAAAGGGTTTTTAATTTCTATTTTGTTTCTTAACTGAATATGAAAATAAAGCTGGAAGAATTAAAGACAATACACAAGCAGTCATGGGCACAAAAAATCTATGATAAATCACCTGAAAATTAGTGTTTTAAGGAAGTTTAATCAGACTTTTAAGCATACATGTGTATATATATATAATGCAATAAAGTTGTTTTTATTTTTACTTATTTTAATTATTTTACTTGTGCCACAAATTTCATTGCCTTAAATTATTTTCAAGGAATGCAGAATTCACAAAATGCAAGAATTATCAATTCTGAAGTTATCATTCTGTTTATGTAAATTTTCTAGTTTTATTTTGTACAGTCTTCATGTCAAATCAACATATTTTAAATCTGCATAGCTACCAAACTATCATTTTGAGTACTAATAACCAAATATAGTATATGGGCTCCATGATTCTAATTCCTGAGAACTGCAAAAACAGAATATTGCTTAGGCAAAAATTCAAGTGTTATCTAAGAATCTTGCTATAAATAATAAACATATATAGTAATCTGTAGGATTAGTAATCTAAGGATTTCAAGGGCTAGTGCAGCAGCAAACTGAAGTATAAGCTTCTGTTTCCTTCTATGTTACATGTTTGATACCGACATTTTCTCAAAATGATAGCCAGCCAGAAGTCCGCTACGACACCCAGTATATTTGAAGTTGGATATAATATAAGGTAGAAAGTTAAACTCTGTTTTGAGCAATTTGGTGCCTTTAGCCATGGCGCTAAGTGGAAAGCCAAGCCATTTCGCTGAGGAATTGCCTTCAAACACTGTGAAGAGAAAGACAGGTCATTTTCTCAGTCTGCAACAGGACTATTCCCTATTCTGTTCATAACCGTACTGCAAATTTAAATGTCACATGCAATGGGGCATACACCTAATATTAATGGATATGCCACAGAACAATGTTTTCATTATGCACTTTTTTCTTCCTTCTTCCTGCTTTGTCACATTATTTTATGTAATTACACCACTGCACCCTCCCTCAGGAAGATCCTACTTCATTGGCATAAGTGGCACATCATCCTTCAGAAGAGTGAAAGCTTTATTTTCCTGCCATGGCAAGACTGGTGGAAGGTTTACGTCAGGGCCCTATCTTTTCTAAACCCCACAAATCAGACAGTTTCCGTGGACGGTTTTGAGGAAAAGGAGGAAAAATATCCTCTGCCAAAGGCAGAGACTGGACTGGGGGCCATAGTGGTAGATTGAGAAACTATAAAAGAAAAGGATGGACAGCCTAATGTAAAAAAATAAAATTAAAAAAAAAGTGAAGATTTAGAATTTTTCTCCGAGGTTTTCCTGCTGTCCTAAACAATTTCTGGGTCTAGCACTCTTTGGCCAGCCTACACTGTTCTTTTCTATCTTCCCCAAATCATGAACTCTGCAGACGAAGAGCCAGGTTCTTAGATATTTTGGAAATAGAAATTTAAAACATGACCTTTCAGTAATAAAGAATTATATTTTCATTTACTAAGTTACACATAGGAGTGGTTTTATTGCACCATTGCTTTTCATTCAGTTACTCACTGATTTTTATAGTTTTGTTCTAAAATCAGTGGCCCAACATAGTCCATTAGAGTTTTTAATCTCTTTTTCTCTTTTTATAGACCTTCCTTTCAGATTTTTTTTTTTTAAGCAAAGCTGTATGAACACTAAATGCTGTTCTCTGTCTTACAGGTCCACTTGATGGAGCAGGGACTGTCAGTTGCTATCACATATCTTCTGTACATGCAACCCAAAATCTCACCACCTTCTGACCGAGTTTGCCGGTGTCAGGTATCTCTGACCGTTGTGTTGATCCTTCTCATCTTGGGTGTCTTCTGTTATTTTACTTGCACTGTCCACTTACAGAAGCTGCTAGTACTCAGAGTAAGTGGGGGAAACACAGATGCAAATAAAAGTCTCATCTCTGTCCCTTTGCCCAAGAAATGGAGGACATGACAAATAATTTCTGAATTTCTTCCAGATAAGGTCATCTACTGTGTGATCTGAGGCTTTTCTCAGCAGACGAATTCAATGCCCATTAATAAATCCTCCATTATAAGCTCCTATGTCTATCACAGTTCCTCCTTAAAATACATCAAAAGTCTCTCCCCTGGTGCACTCCTGGTTCTTTCCCCCCTTCATCCCCCCACTCCTCCTACTCCGCAGCCCCTTTGGCTCCTGCTACTGACAGCTCCTTTTTTCCTTGCAGGAATGACACAGATAAAAGTCACAGATGCCTTCCCACTACTTCTGTTACACCGATCAAACCTCACTTTCTCCTCTCTGGCTCAATTTTCCTTTGAGTCAGCGTTTTCGGCTGCCTCTGGTGGGGTTGGTAGTCCTCGCTGAGATGAGGCCCATGTCCATCTTCTGATGCTGCCCAAAGGAGCGCTGAAAGACTCCTGATACCCTGCATCAATAAAGAGAGCTAGACTCTTCTGTATGCGATCACCCTCTCCTCTTACTTGCTTATGTTCTCTAAAAGTCAGAAGAAAGACCTATACTAAAAAAAAAATGTTGAAGCTGTTGAGGGAGATGTCTTAATTAGAGGAATGGACCCCATTAAACTCTGGTGACTAGCTTCTATCAAATGTGTAATAAGACACCCAAAGATCCAGTTGCTTCCACTTTTCTTTTAAAAATTGCTCAATGTTTTCTTTGAAACATTATAACATTATTTTTACATTTTCATCAAACTCTGCAGTGAAGAAGTATGTTCAGCCAGCTCTACCTATAATAAAGAGCAGCTAATAAAGAAATATTTTTTCTAGAAGGAGATTGTATAGATGCTTATGTGAAAATGACATTTTCCTAACCCCAGACTGTACAATGCTAGCTCATAGCATTGTGCGTTTTTATGAAAAGATCTGCTTTCACTGTGCTTTTAATAAATATTTACTGCTTAGCTTGCAGAAATCATCTGGAAAGGGTACATTTTATGAAAACACAGAGATAAAAACATTTTACTTTTATATTTATTACTGATTCTCTATTTTAATAGAGGCTTCTTGTCTCTGTTCAAATAGAGACTTCTTGATTTAGTGTTACAGTATTTTTTCAAGGTTACTAACCACTTGGAAAAAATCATGATTTAGCACACAATACAACGCAAAAGACTGTTTAAAACATTCTTTTGCTGAGAACAGGTTTCAGTCCTACTGCTACCCCATGCACCCCATAGCCTTTATAAATCTATATTGCATGTCTTAGTTACGAAAATAACTATGTTTTCAAGGAAGACATGCTTTAATTACTCAGACCTCAGGAAAGAGCGTTAGGCAGAATCACCATTTAAGAACCAAGATAAAATTAATCAATCCTTCTTTCTTCCCTTCCTCTCTAGCAAAGCAAAGGAAACAAAACAATCCGCACAGCAAGGACTATTTTCTCACTCATAATATTATATTAGGTAACACTGAGTGCTATTTCCTTTTGCACCTGCAGCTCACAAGCATAATCCTTCTAGCGTAACTGGGATAATTGCTACCAGTTACATCTACCTGATGTGAATCACAGAGTTGTCTCTTCTTAAAAGGTAATTTGTGCTACATTCTAACAGAGACTTTGAAAAAGAGAAGCTAGATCCTTGTTTTTTTTTTTTCTCTTTTAAAAAATAAAAACATTAACCTTGATAAAGGAAGTTTATAAAATCTGGCTCTGGAATAACTGCATGTCTTCACAGCTAATTTTATATAGTCATCATGAACACGGTTTAAATTGTAATGAGCTTTTTCTGCATTTTCATACGGAAAGCTGTTAGAAACCTAATCCATAACGCAAGACTGCAAAACACTTTATAGGTAAATGACCCACTATGTGGCAATAAATCAAAGGAAGTCCCATCTGTCATTTTAGAAGCAGCGGGAGTCTATTACAGCCTGGCACTGGTATGATGCAGCCGGATGGATAGCGCTTGGCTTGCACGGGACATGCTACTGGAAGGAAGCAGTCACCTTTTTAAAGATACAAGGCAAAAATAATCAACATGATTACCCCAGCAAGACTGACTGTAATGAGAAGCTGAACCACAATAACAAAGTACCAGAACAAAACAAGAGAGCAGTCTGGTGAGGGCACTCTGACTGATTTATACTCCTCTCCTAAAGTCTTATCCTATTCAGTTGCACTTGAAAAGACACAAACATATTTATTTTGTTATTGCTGTACTGTTAAAGGTGAGTAACTTTTGACTTTTGTTTAGGGAGGGAGGGGGAATAGTTTTTGTCCTTACTTCTTACAAGGACAAAATATCTATTCTTCTTTTGCATATCAAAAGCAGGGAATATCAAGGTCAAATTAAATATCACAACTAGGTGCACCAAAAATTCAGGTAATTAAAAGAAATAAAGATTAGTGGGATGAACTGACAGAAGGAGAAAGCAAGTGATGCTACTAAAGGCCCTATCCTGACACAACAAATGTTTTCACATTCCACAAATAAGTCTCTCTCTGTGTAGTCCACACCGGCACTTGAGCTCCAGTGGCTGCATTTACACATTCCTCTAGACGTCAGAGGGTTGAGCTCATGATGGCTGTAATTAGGCATCAAGATATTTAAAAGAATGCACACAAATAAAAGAATTAACTGTCATAGTTTCGGCTGGCAGAGAGTTAATTTTCTTCGTAGAGGCTCACACAGTGCTGCGTGTTGGATTTTTGATGAAAATAGTGGCGATGTTTTTGGTTGTTGCAGAGCAGTGTTTACATAGAGCCAAGGACTTTTCTGCTTCTCGTGCTGCCCTGCCAGCGAGGAGGCTGGGGGTGCACAAGGAGCTGGGAGGGGACGCAGCCAGGACAGCTGACCCAGCCTGGCCAAAGGGATATTCTGTGCTACACGGTGTCATGCTCAGCAGTAAAAGCCGGGGTAAAGAAGGAGGAAGGGGGGGACGTTGGGAGTGATGGCGTTTTCTTCCCAAGAAACCGTTACGCGTGATGAGCCCTGCTGTCCTGGCAGTGGCTGAACACCTGCCTGCCCGTGGGAAGCAGCGAATGAATTCCTTGTTCTGCTTCGCTTGTGCGTGCGGCTTTTGCTTTACCTGGCAAACTGTCCTTATCTCAGCCCATGAGTACTCGCACTTTCACCTTTCTGGTTCTCTTCCCCCATCCCACCTGGGGAGACTGAGCGAGCGGCTGTGTGGTGCTGAGCTGCCCACTGGGGCTAAACCACAACATTAACACATTTACACGTACAAGTCTTTTCCTTTGAATTACAGTTGTACCCCTTGAAATTGAAAATCTCAATTTCTTTTTGTTTCTGAACTGCATCCATATGCTTTTTCTTTTTCAGAATATTTTGTAATTCTGCTATAGCAAATATATTTCAATAACTGACTCTATTCTAAGAAAGCACATTCTGCAAGGATTAATAAGGCTCTCAGAAGACAGGAATAATATATCCATTGTTATTGTTATTAGCAGCTTATCATTTAATGGTTGCAAAAGCTGAATAAGATCATAAAATGAATCAGAAATAATCCAAAAGTGAAGACTTTCAGACCCTTTTTTAACTACAACACCCTCTGGACTTCCAAATAAAATCATAAAATCAAGAATTATAACTACCAGAATTAAACCACAGATACTGTCTCAAGCAATGACTCTCAGCCATTGATGGCTATAATGCTTTTCACACAGTCAATATCAGATCCTTAAGGTCTGAGACTGAAGGAAACTTTTAGCGACTCTTGTACCTGATCACTCATAACACACTTCAAAAGTGGTTCACTATTTAAAATATTGCACTGTGGTAGAGCTAAGTGGGATATAAATCACTGCAAACTAATGACATTTTTATAAAATTTTCAAAACTACAGACTGATATTCAGTCACAAGATTCCATTTTAGTTCCCTTTATTTTTTTTTCTTGCGAGTAAACACTAGCACAGCACGAAGTAAACCATCCCTCATTCTCCAAAATAAGCAATCCATTCTGGTGATATGTATACTGTAGCACAACTGCACAGAAAAGTTAAGATTTATCTGCAAAATGGCTCACCTGCTCCAGCAATCTGAACATGACATGACCTAATGTTAATATTATGCTGTGTAAGTGAAAATGTGCTATTGTTAAGTAAAGAGAAGGAACTGAGACCAACCACAAAACATTTTTGTGTTACACTATTTCCAGGCTTTCTAAAAACCACTAGCAGCATCAGAAAAGCACACTTTTGTAAAAAATGTGAACACCATGAAAAACTACTGAACTTGCAAATCAGTATTTCACATGAAGCTTTGGTGATCAGATCAACCAGGAATTACATGCTAAAACTCCTGTACTGCAAGTTCAGGTAGGTGTCTAAAACTCAAGTTAGGCTCTTTGTATTTTGCACATCTGCCCCATTTAAGCAAAAAAAGCTGAAATTCAAAGATTTCCATTCATGAATGGTACGTATAGTACATATCGGAAATTCTGCTTTTTCAGTTTCACTACCTCATCTGTCTGTGGATTCCAGCGAGGGCAGCCAGAAAAGCTGACAAAAAATTGTATTTCCACTTCCATTTAGATGTATATGTATATTTAGTTTAATAAAACATATACTAGAAGCTGGTACAAGCGTAGTTAATTAGTGATGCATTCCTCAGTTTGTTGTAGTTCTTCCTTTTCTATGAGTTTGCATCACGACCTAATACCAGAACTACTATTTCCTGAGTTCCTGCAGAAATCAGGAAGTTTCTGCAGTAATCTGTAATGGGGATACCTACACATGTCTAAGATTTTTCAGAAAAGTCTCCTAGCTTTACTAATGAGCATACCAAGAACCTCGTATCTGTCTTGTTCCACCTTGAGTTTAACCACAAGGCGCTTAAAACTTAGGAAAACATGGAAGAGCCGCCTTCTCTTCCTCATGAGAAAATGCAGAAGCATCACTAGCTGAGCGAGTGGTGACCAAATGCTGACTTACTCCATGGCAGGGCCATTTCATTGCCTTCAGCCCTGCACTAGAAAATAACTGCTCAGAGAAAGCAGAACAACTCTCGGCCCCAGCGTTTATGACCTTTGTCTGAGAAAAGGCTTTGTGCCTGCTACCAGCACCACTTGTGGGTTTTCTGGCAACCAGTTATAAATTCCCCTTGGAAGAAGTGGTGGATCGAAGCACGTCACAGTCATTCACCTTAAGCCTCTGGGCACAACAAATTTTCCGTTCCTCTCAGCAAAGCCATGTGGTTTGAGCTGCTGAGGTGAGGAGTCTCCCTTCCACTTTCCTTTCCATCTACTGCTCCTCGCCCCAGCACAAGAAGCCTGGAGTGAGTGGGAGGGACATGCTCTGCCTGAAGCACTCAGGCGCAGGTCAGCTCTGAACCTCCCTTCCCCATCTCCAGGACTGTCCTCTGCCCCAGGCGCGGCTCAAGCAGAGGAAGCAGCGCCATCAGCTCTTTTGACTGCCTTGGACAAGAAAGGTGGTCCCTCTTCCCTGCTTTTGAAGGAAGGAGCTCTGATATCTCATGGCACAACGCGCTCGAGCATGTGCCGTGCCCCACAGGGGGAAGTTGGACATACACCTGAGCCACTGTTGCCACCAAGCAGCCCAAGAACTTGCTGGCTCTTGTGAATGCATGTTGAGTGTGTCTCTCCCCATGCACTTCACAGAGAATTTAGACATCCAAATTGGCGCAGTGAGGGGCAGATTCAAAAAGCTGGTGCAAGGCATCGTTCTGTACAGTCTGAAGCAGTCCTCCTGTACTAACCCTGTTATTCATTTGTAAACATTTCTTTGGATGCCTAAAAAGAAAATAAAAAATGAGCAATTTGTGCTTCAGATCATGATGCTATGTAAGAATACCCAACGCCAATTAATAAGTTCCTTTTAGATTATGTTTATATGAAATTACTGCTTTTTCTCTGTAGAAAGTACTTATAGGTCCTTTTCTCTCTTTGAACTAGAATGATTTAACTGAAGATGTGCAAAAATACCATAAATTAAGAGATAAGATAAAAGCAGAGTATAGGGTTAGAAGGAGATGTCCTTTAGGGTATCTGAAGTTGATGTCAAGCTCAGAAATCTTTCATATCTGTAATAAGAGATTTTCTTATCTTCTCAAGATTAGGACAGCATCTACTATATGCAGAGAGCTGTAATTTTTTTTGTTTCCTATGATATCTATATGGTTGAACTACATACATTTTATGCCTCTTTACTACTTCCAACTGGTAAAATAACTTTGTTTTGTTTCATTTTTCACCATGCTGTGTGGTTGTTTGATTCACCAACAGAGAAAAATCAGAATATACAAAGTGATAGCATAATAAAAAAGGATCTAATAGCTGTCTTTTTAACAAACGACTTGTAAAATCTTTATGAATATGAGACAATGTGTATGCTATCACAAATCTTGCATCTATTAGCTTGTTGTGACTTTGTTTAGGGATATTTTACGCCCACAAACAGACAGTAACAGAAGAAATATTAACCAGTCTTCAGTCAAGGTTATTCAATGATATCCAGAGCATTAGGTGAACATTTTCCCATTAAAACCTGCCAACATTTAAAGGAACAAGTATTTTACTAGTGATCTTCATCTCTTTGTCAAGTGACTGCTCATTTGGCTGCTTTGTTTCACAATAGTTGGTTAATACACTCTTCATATGTATTTCTGGTTGTTTCAAATCAATTTCACCTTAGCACTGACAAACGTCTTTGAGATATGGTGACTGCAGAGATTTTAGAAAATTTCAATGGATGCATTACTTAAAATATGATTTCTATTTACTACTGCATTCATCTCTAATGCACATCAAAGACTGGGGAGGGAGAGTGCTAAGATGCCATTGATTTAATCTGTCCTTTCATAAGGTAGAATGATTTGTCAGATTTTCTTATTGAAAAGGGAATACGGGTTGAGTATACGTGGCTTGGCATGTCTTTCTCCTCTGACAGGCCTTGGCACTTCACTCACTGAAATCAAGTTCTGAGGTACATATGCACTTTGAAATGTAATTTTTCTCTGAGAAAAGTTCCATTCACTTCAGCAGAAAAATCTCTGAAGTGTTCCTCAAAGTGACCAGAATATACTAATCCAGCCTATTTTTGTAGCAATTCTTGGTATGTGATTTTATCATCCACCTTCTGTATTTAGTAGCTAATAATCACTGTTAATTTCCTCTGATAAAATATGTCTTTGGCTCACAACAGTATACATGTGGAGGAATGTTCGTTTTCTTACCATACTTTGATTTCTGTCAGCATGCAGTGCTTGGCACAGGTCAAATTCTTAGCAGGTGCTCTTAGATGGTGTTTGACTTATTTGACTTAATAAAAACTCTGTCTTGTCTTCCTATGTTTATTTCTTCCATCTTGAATTATGCCTGTTCTAGTTTTGCATGCCCTGAGCTTTGGAAGGATCTGAATGAGGAAGATAAGGTGATCTCAGCAAATCTGTCGCCTCTAGATGCTTTCAGTGTAAGAAGGACCAGAATTCTCCTTCCATTAGTTGGACCAAATGTCATTTTAGCTACAGCAGAAAGACTCGTCAAAAAAACAAAAAAGGGAGGATAAGATTCTGGCATGATGCTACTCAGAGAAAGATCTAAGAATAAGCTCTTTCTTTATCTCTGGTATCATTCTATGTTGCCTAGCAATTCACAGTAATAATTTCATTATTTTTTGTATCTCTTATAAAAGAAACAGTGGATCCAAGAAATACACAATCGAACTTGTAAAACTAATACAAAGATGATTTTAGCATTTAAGCCCAAAAAATCTAAACAAGTCACACTCTCCTGATTTTTCCAATTTTTGAATTCTAGGACAAAGAAAAAGCAATGCACTTTTGCAAAAAAGCAAGGTAAAAATAGATATTATAGTATACATATTAAAATCCTAAAGCATGTGGCTGAAAGAGTTGTTTTACCTTTTTCTCAAGTCTCAGTTAAGTGAAATATAAGCTATTTTTATCTGCTGGTAATTTAGAAAACACACTGACAAAACAGATAGCACTAACTGGTCCTTGAAATACCCATTTATCTAGATTACAGAGTAAAAAAAATATATAATATTCTTTAGCAGTATATAGTAATATTTTTATAATTCTTAGGCTATAATCAAATATTTATTTCAAAATATGTATAATTAAACTATGACAAAGCAATAGACAGAAACATACAAACATGTCAGTACAGTTGTTATAGCTGATGATATACATACGATCTCAGGGCCTCAGAAGTCAGCAGAAAAAATCTTTAATTAAGATATNTAATAAATGGCTTCCAGAAAGACAGAGAAACTTTCTAAAGCATAGCAATTTCTGGCTTATTTCTTTCATTCCTGATTGTCAATGACATTAGACTCTTGCCTCTGATGTCAGGAAACAAGTGTAAAAACAGAAAGAAGAATGAAAATGTTCAGAACTGCAGGAAGTGAAAAATATCAGACATTTCTATGCTAATATGCAATAAAGACTGCAGTCTGGGTTTTAACTTACACACAAAAAAATGCAAATTAAACTGGTTTTACTTAACACATTTTAAATATATGAGTACTTTTACACCTGCTCTGTATTTCTGTAGCTGAAAACATTGTGATATCATGCTGCAGCCAGAAAGGTCTGAGGATAATGATTAAGATGAGGTTCCAGGTGGATGGTGACATTTCTGCTGGTTTCATACAGCTGTGTATGTGTATATATGTGTATGTGTGTATATATGTTGACTAACCGCTGATGAAACTGCAGTTACACCAGGTGTGGGGTTTACTTCTTTAAGCCTTCCTTTTATGTCTATTGTTAAGATACTTCTGTCCCACAGCTCCCTATAAATGTCCCATTTTGATAAAATTGCTTCGCTTTCAGCTGGCAGAACAGACCATGTTGACTAGCCCTAACAAGCCAGTTAGTGTTGGTTAAAAGAGCTACCAGGATGAGCCCCGTGACTTTGTATTGAAATGGATTTGGGAGTTTCATTTGGCCACTTATCATGGTTTTGGCTGGGATAGAGTTAAATTTTCTTCGCAGAGGTTCACACAATGCTGTGTTTGGGATTTTTGATGAAAATAATGGTGATGTTTTCAGTTGCTGTAGAGCAGTGTTTACACAAAGCCAAGGACTTCTCAGCTTCTCGTGCAGCCCTGCCAGCGAGGAGGCTGGGGGTGCACAAGAAGCTGGGAGGGGACAGGACCAGGACAGCTGACCCAGACTGGCCAAAGGGATGTCCCACACCACATGGCTTCATGCTGAACAATAAAAATGGGGTGGCTGGCTGGGGCAAAGTTGGGACCGCTGCTCGGGAACAGGCTGGGCATCAGTCAGCAGGTGGTGAGCAATTGTGTTGTGCATCACTTGCTTTATATATTCTTTTATTATTTTCCCTTCCTTTTCTGTCCTATTAAACTGTCTTTATCTCAGCCCATGAGCTTTTACTTTTTTTCTTCTGATTCTCTCCCCCATCCTGCTGGGGCGGGGTTGGGTGGGAGCGAACGGCTGTGAGGTGCTGAGCTGCCTGCTGGGTTAAACCACACCACCACTGACAGCACTGAAATTTTTGGAGGTTTTAATGCTCACACATTCTCTCCTTCTAATCCTCTCATCCTCACTCATGTTTCAAGGCAACACTGTGCGGCCTTTCTTACTTGCAAACTTCTGTTTTAAACAGCTTAATGCACCAGCCACCGGCTAATTTTTGTATTACTGGACTTTTAGCACATCCCTTATCTCTGCCTGTCTCTGATGTGTTGACTCCACTGCCTTCTTGCAACTTGAGTTTAACAAAACTGAATGTAAACTCTTCTACCATACACTTGCCTTCTTTTCTCTTTGCCTGCCTGTAAAGAAAACACCCTACTTCTTTCTACTTACAAGTCCTTTTTGGGCTTTTCCCTTTTTCTCGCCCAGCAAACTCAGCTCATTCCTTTTCGTCTTCAGCTCATGTCAGGGTCACCCTCTCATCTACTCACTCTCTGCCACGTTTCTCATCCTGGCTTGTATTGGGTTTCTGCTCAATTCACCTTTCTGGACTTTCTTATGCATGTGTGCCAAGTAATACTGTTCAAGGCATATATCTTACTTGCTGATTTGAACTCTGATTTCACTACTTTGCTTAGCTGACCTCTCTCCTGGCATGACCTCTACAGTTCCCTGTTTACTATAATATCCTATTTTGGTTTCTTTAAAGCATCTCAGTAACTCTGCATGTCCTTATTGTCCCTTGCTGAGGTTCATTCTACTCCTTTCCTCCTTATGACACCATTCCTAGCCTCATCACCTGGTTTCATAGCTTCACTCACACTTGCCTCTGCCTTTTACTGCACAACTGACAGAGCTAGTTAGTGCATCTGTGTGCTCATTCCTGAAAGTTCCCACCCTGTACCCATTTACATCTTTTTAATTCCAGTCATGCCTACAAGGAATCTAACACAGAATTGAACAAACTTTGTCCTCCTGTTTTGTAAAGTACTCTTTTTCTTCCACTAAATTCTTTGTACTTTTCTATCCTTTGGCTACTGTTCCTCTTATCCTTGGAGATGACCTAACAGGTCGTGGACTGTAGTGTAAACAATGCCATTATAATGCAAACAAAGACGTATATTTAGCACTTCTCCAAGGTAGTTCCAAATGGAACTAATTTATTGGGACTGGTCCTCATTAAAAGGCTGTTATTTTAATGTTTAAGTTTATCCTTAAATTGCATTCCAAAGGAATAACAGGAAATTGTACAGACATGCCTAAGTGACCAACCTCAAGGCCATCGTTCAACCTACCTAGATTGAGTACCAATAGGGTGTAGTACAGTCTGAACTAAGGGATGGAGTTTTCACAGATGATTTTACAGAGCTTAAAGCAAATTCCACATCCAAGATTTCATTCAATACATGACACGTGGAGCCATGTGCTCCCTTGGTAACATGGTTCATGCAGGAATATGACTAGCCCATGGTGTGTCCTGAATTCCTTTGTGCTGTATAACATACCCTGAAGAATTCAGATGCTACTAGATAATTTTAGGTGAACTTGTAAGGCCTTTTCCACACTTAAAACATTTCATTAAGCTACTTCAAAACTTAAGAAGGTACATTAAAATGAGCTACCTTTTCTTGATATTGTCGCCGTGAAGAATCCAGAGACTGAATGAGGGCAGTGGCATGACCAACAAACATGGCATAACAAGTAGCCCCCACGATCATACTCAACATGGTTATCCAGAGGTCGGACATGCTGACAGGGGCACGGGCTCCATAACCAATGCAGAGCATATGGCTCATGGCTTTGAAGAGCGCGTATGAGTACTGTTTTCCCCAGGAATCATTCTGCAAGAAAAGAGACAGGAGAGTGAGCCAGCAAGCAGCTGAAGTTAAAAATACATTTCTACCTGTATACTGGGATCATAGATTACTGGCTCTGAAAAAGTGGTCTGGTAACGCATTCTCTGTGCCCAAGAAGACATATTCCTTCTAAATTAATTTTTAGATAAACTGTCAGAGATTCTGCCAGATAGCACAGTGATATGAAATACTTCTGACTATTTTAAATACATTATTGTGTTCTCAAACTTGGGAGCTAACCTAATTACAAGGAGACTAAAGGTCAATTTTATTTTACAGTCCATGGCAGAAGGATTAGAAATAGCTGAGCATGCAGACTTATCAAGTGCAAGAAGGTTGTATTTTGTTATAGTATGCACAAACATACTCCTATGGCCCCATCTCTTTCTTTTCAGAGCTGTCCATTTTAACACACAACCACATTTCATCTTATCAGCTGTTTGACTTTCCAAGGAGAGAAAAAAAAATGTTTGCTGTAATGCCTGTTTATCCTGTTTTTCTTCTAACACTTTGTTTGTACCAGCAGCATCTCAATTCAAAAGAACTCTGTTTATTCAGCAAACATAGCAAACCTGTGTTCACAGCCACTGCCTGTGAAACACAGCTCAAAAGAGGAGGTGAATTCCTGGGTCACAGAATCATAGAATCATAGAATGGTTTGGGTTGGAAGGGACCTTAAATATCATCAAGTCCAACCCCCCTGCCATGGGCAGGGACACCTTCCACCAGACCAGGTTGCCCAAAGCCCCATCCAACCTGGCCTTGAACACTTCCAGGGATGGGGCATCCACAACAGCTCTGGGCAACCTGTTTCTGTGCCTCACTGCCCTCATAGGAAAGAATCTCTTCCTTATATCCAAACTAAATCTACTCTCTTTTAATGTTTTGTTTTGTTTTGTTTTTAATGATTTAAAACCATTACCCCTTGTCCTACACTCCCTGACTAAAGAGTCCCTCCCCATCTTTCCTGTAGGCCCCCTTTTAACTACTTGAAGACCTCTGTGTGGTCTCCCTGGAGCCTTCTCTTCTCCAGGCTGAACAACCCCAACTCCCTCAGCCTCGCTTCATAGGAGAGGTGCTCCAGCCCTCTGAGCATCCTCGTGGTCCTCCTCTGGACTTGCTCCAACAGGTCCATGTCCTTCTTATGCTGGGGGCCCCAAAGTTGAATGCAGCACTGCAGGTGGGGTCTCACAAGAGCTGAGTAGAGGGGGAGGATCACCTCCCTCGCCCTGCGGGCCATGCTCCTCTTGATGTAGCCCAGGATATGGTTGGTTTTCTGGGCTGCAAGCGCACACTGCCAGATCACACTGAATTTTTCACCAACCAACACCCTGAAGTCCTTCTCCTTAGGGTTGCTCTCCATCCATTCTCTGCCCAGCCTGTATTTGTGCCTGGAATTGCCCTGACCCAGGTGCAGGACCTTGCACTTGGCCTTGTTGAACTTCATGAGGTTTGGGTCCTGCACTTCTGATACATAGCCACCTCTTCCAACTGTCTCTGGGAGATGAGAAAGACCCAGCAGCTCCCCCACAGGCTTTTAAAATCTGTAGCTTTATATGTGGATAGTCAAAGGGGCTATTCCCAGAGAATAGCAGACACTTTAACATGTTCCAAAAAGCCCAAGGAGTCCTGGTTAGATTTTTCTATTTTCCTTGCCAAAGGAATGAAATGAGAACAGTTTTATAGCTGTTGATCATCCATTGCCCAGGAAAACAAATTGTGCTTGGAGGCACACGGAGTACATGAGAAAACACAGTGTTTACCACAAGAAACTGAGAATAATTTCAGAAATGAAGAAGGAAGAACTGGAATGACATTAATAAGATTAAGCAGTTATCCAGTATAGTGCACAACATACAGGACCAAAAATAATAATCCTGTAAACAAACGAATCTCCAAAGCAGTAGTAACGTTTCTACATAAAATTTACATATGAAATATCAATATTTTTGTCTCTCTTTCACCCATTCAAGCTTTGCTCAAATGCTCTTGTTTCTCAAAGAGCTCCAGGCTTGCTCTCTTGCCATCTTAAATGCCAAGATTACTGACTGATCTTGTTTTTCATTTATTCCAATGCTTTGTCCAGACCCCTATCAGCTAAAATAACTGGTAATGGGAAACAAGCTAACCATTCTTGGATTGCAGATATCAAAGTCAGTATTTACTAATATAACAATTTACAAATTAATGATTCCTCTGTGTTTACACTTGTTTCACTTTATCAGTTAAGGGTTTTCAAATTTGTAAGCTGTTTCTGTCTTTACAAATGAAACTTTTGCACTGTAAATACTGTTAAGGAATAGATTTTCAGTGTTCATAATTAAAAAAAAAAAGAATTAGAGTAACATTGTTGATCATTGTTGGGTTTCACTGAATAATTAGGAAATTGTTTTGTTGTTGTTGTTGTTTTGCTTTGGGGCTTTAAAAATACTTAGAAAATGAAAGAAGGGAATATGCTTTCCTCCCTGTCTCCCATGAAAGTAACTCATACCAGTCAAGGTACAGACTTTCCTCTCAGTTGGTATCATTCTTCTTAGGGTGGAAATAATAAGGGAAATGTTAGAGAACTATACCGAACTCCTTAGCAGTTACAGATTTATGTAGACTATATTGAGGAAAAAAAACTACTTGCTGGGAAAAAAAAAGTGGTGTTCTTTAAGGCTAGAAGTAGCACTATTAAAGCCACAGTATTTAAAAGGCTTTAAGATCAGAACCTCAGTTCCTGCAGGGTTCCATGCAGTGGATCCGGCTCATAAACTGTACTTTTTAGCATAATTATTATAAATATTAAATAAAAACAAACACTGATCTTGATCTTGTCTATGACTCTTTTCTATCATACCCTTGGCGTGATAAATCTCAACTAAAGTTCTTTCAATGAAATTATATTTTTACATCAAAATCTTTGATTTAATCCTAAAGCTCATTGATTTGATTTCTTGACTGAGATCTATTCCAAGTCTGTGAATCACAGTTTTAAGTAAAATACCACTATCTTTAACAAAGAATAAGAAAATGGAAGTGAGAAGCAAGAAGCAAAATACAAGTAGGGCTTTCTACTAAATATGTAAACGGGTGAGTGAAAAGTACATGCAATACTACTTTAGAAGTAGTACCATGAGGGAATAAAGAAGCTGCAATGACAGAAGAGAAGTAACTAAAAATGTGCAACAAAATAAACCATATATCTACCTATATATATAAGCCAAAGTAGGATCCAACAATTCAGTCATGATTTCTTCTGAATTCAGATAACAAGTCAAGGCCATCTCAAACAGCCAATTTATTAAATAATCAGCATTAGATATCACTGATCAGCTTGTGATAGACTTTGTTATAGGCTAGGCACATTTCAGACATTTGTCATCGGATGGTCCAGAGGAGCTGGTCCTTAGAGGGGTAAAAAGGGTTTAGAAGAAGGAGAAAAAGTCCTAGTGAAAAGGTCCGAAAAAAAAACATTTAAATTGACCTTGGCTTTGTCTGGGGATTTTGTTGTTGAAAATACTTGCTCAGTCAGTTCTTGTAGAATCAGTCTCAGATGGTGGTCCTTTTAGTTTCCATGGTTTTTATTTAGGATAGTGCTGAAAAAATACCATTGTGGAGGGTGCAAATTTCAGTACAGTTACCTGTGTTGTTCACTGATTTATCCCAAATATAGAAACCACTTTAAAAGAATATTGGTGCTAATGTCACATTCTATAAATCTCGAATGCTAATACCAATGTTACTCATAAAAAAAAAAAAGAATAATAATTATTTCAGTATTTTTCAATTTCTATTGTATAGCCTAAGGGTTTGGCAGGAGCAACTCAAACTTTGTTTCAATGTGAGAGGTTGGAATTTTCCACCACCTGATTCAGGCTTGCTGCTCTTTGCTGTACAAAAGTAAATAGTGACCATTTCTCTGCTACTAGCCTGCACGCACTTTTATTAAGAAGCATTTTTGCACTTGTATCATAAGGCAATTTTTATGTAACACATTCAGAGATAATATTCCTGAGTTAATAAAAGCTCATCCTATGAAACAGACCTGTGTGTACAAATTCAGCTTTTTATTAAATGTTTCCCTAATTAAATGTTCCCCTAAATGGTAATATTTTGTTTTTAATGGATAGATTAAAAGAAAACAAAACACTATATGAGCTGAAAAAAATCTCCAACTAATCAGTAAAAGAGGGCATTTAATTTCTTAGTTGACAATGGGTTGATCACTGGTTCCAGATTAGCAGTAATCGGTTTAAAATGTTTTAACCGGAATGACATTATATTGGAAAAACTATTAAAGACTGTATTTGTGTGAAATACCAAAGCTGTTTATGCAAGGATTGATTACATAATCTATCTTGATGACATTAGGAAATCTTCACATTTGTGAAAGCAATGACAACTGATCATTTGCAATTAGTTTTGTAAGTATATACATTAACGTAGCAGTTATCCTAAAAAATACATTAATCACTAGGCACTTCTGATTTTTAAAAGTCAGTTTCCAAGCCTCTTCCTGCACCAGAGGATGCTGTCCTTTTTCTCATAATTTCACACAAACCTGCTGCAATTATCTTTCTGTAATAATAACTTTTCAGCTTGTAAGAAATAAAGCACAGAAAGGTCACATGGCACCTTCCAAGGGACAAAAATAAAAGGCAAATTATTTTTCTCAGTGGATTAAGAAAAGGTTTCTATTTTACTGGAATCTATGGAGATTTTCATGAGGAGATTTTGTTGTCATCAGACAAATCAATTCCACTCCCTTATTGTAGTCATTCCCTTAGGCACACCTCATCTTCCCTCCGCTTTAGCCTTGCACTGAGGTATAAATTGGTTCAGAAATCTTATAACAAGCAGACTATTCCAGACACAGTGTCATTTTCCAAATTTTTTATTCAGTTCCTTTTTCCTTTCACATCACGGTCACTGTGTGTGTCACAGAAACAGTCCTCTCAGTTTGCAAGGGCATGCTTAATTGGTGAGCAAAGATTGACTTAGGAATTAAGTGAAATGGTTTCTCCAGTGATCTTGGACTCAGACTCCTAGTTCTCCCTCCCAGAGCTGTAGTAGGAGTAAGGAAGTAGCCTGTTCCTACCCCGAAGAGCTTGTCTTGTAGTCAGTCACATACATCCATTCATGGCCACTATTGCCTTTGGGTTCTCCTGAAAGCAACTGAGATGTGAAGGAGCAAAGACAGATATAAATCTTGACAGGATGTAGACAGTCTGAGTCTATACTAGTAAGTTATAAAGTATTAGAAAGTGTTTCCAAGCTCTGGAACTTGGTTCACTGTTAGAAATGCTTCAGGCACAGAGGTTGCCACATAAGCACTCTCCCAGGTTTACCTGGGAGCAGCGTGGGTGGGTAGCCATTCCTTCTAGGCCATCCTGGGCTGAAACCCAGATGAGATTAATACTACGGACAAACTACGTACCTTCTTTCCCAATCCCACCCTAGTGCCCAGCACCAAGTACTTTGAATTTACTAATGTGAAGGCAGCTAAACAGTCCATAAATCCTCTGGTTTTAGCATTGTCACAGAAAGCAGTTGCATAAAATGAATGTAAAACTCAGGATGGGGCTTCAAAGGTTGAAGAAAGCATGAAGCATCCTTGCTAGTGCAGCAGCACATAATGAAATGCAGCAGTGCCCCAAGGAAACACAACTCTAAAATCTTGAGGAGATTAACCACTGCTGGTTGAAGTTACTATAAAACTTACAACCATTTCCAAGGGGAATTTGATTTAACTGTATCTTATATAGCCCCAATATGACTTGTTTCTGTATAACTATGTGCAAGCTGTTATTTCTAACAGCTTCTTAAAGACATCTTAAATTTAAGAATTATTTAAAATGCAATTTAACCAATCAAAAAGACATTCTAAGAAAAGGCTATACCTGCATGTTTGTGACACAATTTAATTAGTATGCCAAACAGAACTAGAGAAAAGGACACGTATTTCTTACCAAATCCTGCATCATCTAATTTCAGTGGCCAAAAACTGCTACAGTGAACTTTCCAAAAAAGCTTTTTTGACCTCACAGGTTTCTCATGCTCTGAATTTGGCATTTACACATTTCCAAATTCTGGTTCTGCTCTCATATTTCAGAATACAAGTTATGTCCATTCACAGTAATTTACCTGTGTCAACCAAGTTATATGTGTGTAACACAGACATCACACTAGAATTGGGCCCTTACATAAAATCTATCAAATATATCCATCTATATATTTTGATATGGATATATAGCATGCATAGTTGTCCTTCACTCAGTTGCATAATTTACTGCATCTGCTTTCAATAGTACCCTAGAATGATAGCTTAGTTAAAATCTCAGAGAGCAAATTACAGCAAAATACCACCTAACAATTTCAACTTTCAAAAAAGTTATTTGAATACCACAACAAACAACCAAGGTGGCCAGTGGAAAAGCTGTACAATGTTTACTGTTTCAAAATTCATGCAATGGTGAATGTACTACTATGCAAAACCTATACCTATTATCACAGCTGTTAGTGCTAAGAATCTCTTGTTGATTCCTAAAACTAGTAAACAAAGGCAAGGTGGGATCAGACATGGAAGACTAAAAATTCTGCTGTTATTCTAAAAATCTTAAGAAGCGCCAGGAAGAAAAGTAAATTTTAGGAAGTTTGTACATATATATGATCTAAGGAAAAAAACTTGAATCGGTAAGCCCAGTAGAATAAGCAGACGTCTTCAGAATCTTCTCAACATTTCTCTCTGCTGATACGTGCACAGACAACAGATGGTGCAAATGACTCAGCATATACTTTCAAGACCAATATGGACAGAAAATTAAAAAAAAAATGTTTGGCATTGCATTTCACAGGAAAATAGGTTTGACTGGAGGACCAATGACTAAATATTACATATTTACTTTGTTCAGAGTTGTTATGTGACTACTGTCATTACAGCTTATTCATGTTTTGGTGCTATGTCTTTGGCACTAGCCATCAAACAAAAACACAGCAGTGTAACAGATCTTTCTTTTTCTTTTCATTATTTTTCTTGATGCAGAAGAAATAACTGAGTATTTATCTGCTAATACATTCGCCATTAAAAACAAGCAGCAAGAATATCCCCCTGTGATTACCTTTTTGTGGTGAGGATTCATTATTTTCTTTGTGGAATCAGTGTGACAATTCATTAAACGCAACAGAAGTGCAAATATTTGTCTTAAGCACACAGCTTGGTCTTGCACATGTATTTGAGTTATTTTCACATGCATAGGCCAACTGCATTCAAAAGGATGGTTCACATAAGAAGACATTCATATGTTTAGAAGTTCATAGGCAAGGCTTCCCTGTACATTTCTCGGTGCTGCTCTTTGTGAATATGTATCTAATCAGAGATACAATCATAAATTCTTACAGCTGTATATATGTCAAGTCACAAAATTAAACCTTAAAAATATTTTTTTCTGTTCTTCTGCCTATGAGTCAGCCCGCTCTGATTCATCCTTTTATCTGGTCACTGTGATTCCCTAACTGAACCCAAAAGACTAGAAAGTTCTTAATGCATGAATTCCATTTAAAATAATATTCCATTCCAAAGGATTATTATTTCAATAAGAATTTTTAAAGAATCTGCAGCCAAGATTTTACAAAGTTCAGAATAAAATGTTAAAAGCATAGACTACGTCTGTGTTTCCCATCTGAAAACGTAACAGTGCTAGTGTCATGGTTTCGGCTGGGATAGAGTTAAATTCTCTTCGTAGAAGTTCACACAATGTTGTGTTTTGGATTTTTTGATGAAGATAGTGGTGATGTTTTCAGTTGCTGCAGAGCAGTGTTTATACAGAGCCAAGGACTTTCCAGCTCCTCGTATTGCCCTGCCAGCGAGGAGGCTGGGGGTGCACAAGAAGCTGGGAGGGGACAGGACCAGGACAGCTGACCCAGACTGACCAAAGGGACATTCCATACCATATGATGTCATGCTGAACAATAACACTGGGGGGGCTGGCCGGGGAAAAGGGGGGGCCGCTGCTCGGGAACAGGCTGGGCATCGGTCAGCGGGTGGTGAGCAATTGCATTGTGCATTGCATTGTGTACATTTGCTTTGTATATTCTTTTACTATTATCATTATTATTATTATTATTATCATTATTTTCCCTTTCTTTTCTGTCCTATTAAACTGTCTTTATCTCAACCCACGAGCTGTTTTTTTTTCCCTTTTCACAATTCTCTCCCCCATCCCACTGGGTTGGGGGGTGGAGGGAGAGTGAGCGAACGGCTGTGTGGTGCTGAGCTGCCTGCTGGGTTAAACCACAACAGCTAGGAAACATTCTCCCACCATCGAATCTGACGGTGTGTACTTGTAATTTTTCAGAAAGTGGTGGTTTTGGCTGGGGCCAGTTAATACTCTCCCACACAGCCATTTTGTGGCCACCTTGTCTTGGAAACTTAGAAGCCCAGTTGTCAGGTAGTCAACTTCCAGGAGAGAAAACAGATCTGGGCACGTTTAATCCACCAGTACTCATACAGCCACCATGCCAATGAGTCAGTGACAAACTCAGGGACAAATACTAGTGAAAGAATTTCCCAAAATGTAACTGTTACCCCGTATATGTCCATTTGCATTAAAAGAAAGATCTGGATGCAGTGTAAGCAGTTCAGCATTTTTAAAAGATTTGTGTTTCATCTCCTTTAAGCACTCCCACAGAACACGAACTGCTTCTGCAAGGTGGACATCTGGGTGCTCTAGACCTTGCCTATCAGTTGTGGCTGGTTTTGTATACATCTGTTTTCAAACTTTTTAGGTGGCATCATTTTTAGTAACAATTACTACCACCAGAGAGCATTCCTTCTCCCCTCCTTTGAAATTAATTTCATTATCCAAAATACATGCAGAAAAAAAAGCTTTTACAGATTATCTTTGAAACTGAAGATGTTACCATGCCATTCTATGCTGAATTTTGTTCTTTGAGCTCCTGTTTTTGAAATTTATCAAATAATCCAATAATCTGACAAAGACCTTTGGCTTTTTCTCCTCTCTCACAGCACACTTGAAGTTTGATGAAGTTCCAATCATGCTATTTTTTCATCCTGAAATAAACTTTGGGCCATCACATTAAACAAGGGACTGACAGGGACAGATACACAGTGTCCACCAAAGGGACAATATGTTGTAATCACAGTAAATACACAGTAAGTATTATGTAGTTACAATAAGTGACTACTACAAATAAGTACATCTACAGCTTCCTGTTAGATATAAATTCACTGGGCAAACAAGGCATTCCAGAGATAACCACTTTACTATAAGAAAAGAAAAAAAAAAAGGTCAAAACAGTAATGAGAGAATACATAAATCCTACAAGATATCTTTTCCAAGGAGAAACTGAAGTTCATGCAATAAATCTGTTCAGGAGACTTAAAAATTCAAGAGTGCATTAAAGACACCATTTCTCTTTTTCTGCTCTTTTCAGCTGGTGAAAGATGGATATAATGCAAAACACTGTTTACTTAACAAGCCTCAAGCACTGAATCAAACGATTTATGAAATGCTTTTATAATGCACCACCGAGAAAAGCTTTGAATTTTCAGCAGCAGTTATCTGATAGTCAAGAACAGGCAGATGATAATGTGAGCTTAATATAGCACCGTTCTGGGAGATGGCTGAAGGAGTGAAGTGATATAAACCTGACTCGTGACTCCACAGTATACTGCTTTACTAAAAACCTTTACGTAGACTTGCCATTGTCCTAGACAGTATTTGCAACCAGTTCAGAAAAGGGAACTCAGCAGAAGGAACTGCATGTCTTCATTCTGTGAAAAACTCAGATTAGACAGCAAATTACGTGAAGCATCTGATCCCAAATAAAATGAAAATGAAATGTTTTTTGGTAGTGGATATTTAGCTTTCTGAGTGCTATTACCACTCTCTTTGAATCAGAGATTTTGAAGCCATTTGAAAACAGTGAAATAAACAACTAACTTAGTAAGTAGCAGAAAAGGCTATTATTAAGAAAAGGATAGGAAAACTCGATATATAAATTGAAAGGGAGACAGACACATATGAACAAAATCAAATATCACAATGCTTTCTTGCTAATAACATCTCAGAATACTCAAAGCCTGATTTCCCTAGAAATACCTTCATTCTTGTTCTATATACATGCATACTCTAGCAAAATATTTTTTCTTTGTAAGTATTTCAGGAACGTGTCCTTAGAAAATTTATAAAAAAATATTTCAGATTACAGAAGATTAAAAGATACTAATTTAATCTACTCAGAAAGAAAAATGTGTCTACATAGGGCCTGAATACGTTTTAATCTGCTTAAAAATTAATCAAGGTGAATCAATGCTGCTTTCACACTGAGATTCAGTTGGGACTAGTATTCAGGAGTTCCAGTGCTTTAAGGAATAGATCTTTTCCACGACAGGTGATGCTTGGTACCACATAGGGAAATTATAATATTTTTCTCCCTAATCTATAGCTTTTATTATATATTCTTTTCTCTTTCAGTACCATAGTTTTTAAGGCAGAGATGCAGTACTGTTTTTAAGCATTCTTCTTCGCGTAGCTGGTATTGAAAGCAGCACTTTTCTTGTCAGTTTCTCAATTTATTTCCTAATCTGATAACTTTGAGACTTTAGGCTACTTCTTGTTAGCGTACAGTTCTTCAGAAAATTAATTTACTAAATATCTGAGCCCTCAAGAGGCTGGTCTGCATTTTTGGTAAATGACAGTCCTTCAGCAAACACTATGTCCTACAAATAGCTGTGCATTATTTTATTAGAGAGTTAGAGCATGAAGCAAAGGAGTTTTGCAGCTGATATCTTACTTTGGCTCTACACAAAGAACAAACCCTAGTGTCAAAGTAACCAGGGTGGATCTAGGTCAGATGCTTTTCTTTTTCCGAGAACTCATCAGAGTTTCACTGATAACCTGTTCTTTAGCTCAAATGCCTTAAAACTGCAGGTGCTTACTGGTGTTTGCAAGGCCTTCAAGGTAATAAAATAACTTGAAGAGAAAATGATTTAGCAGCCTAAAACCAATCCACAAAATGATGTCTATTGATTAAAAAAATTAGATTGAGTGAATCACTGAAAATTAATTTCCCTCCTTTACCAGAGGGAGGTTAACTTGAACTATAAAAGAATGTCCTAACTTTAGGGTACCAAGTATTCATACTCTGAGGTGTAAGGAAGGGAAATGTGTTCCTCTTCTCTTTTAAAGCTCTTCCATAGCCCTTGAAGGACTTGACAGAGCACCCGTGTGACCTTGCAGCATTCTCCTAAGACATGAGGAGCTTCCAGGTCCCAGTCATACCTCTAAAGACAGATTTTGTCTGTTTTCTGAGACATTCATGAGCTGAAATCCATGAGAGCCTTAATGAGTAGGCAAAGGTGATGCTCATTCTCATTTGCCCTCCCTGTCACAACACTGAAGTGCAAAACTCATATAAGCTTTTGAGTTTGAATACCCAATAATATCTAGTGAATTAAGTTACTTCTGGAGAAAGCTGTCTTTCCTTTTCACTCTGTCCAATGTCTGGGTATCTTCCTTTTCCTCTATTTCAAAGTGTACCTCTAAAGCTGTTTTTTGTCTCACTTTAAGAGCCAGCAGACATGAGAAATCGTACCCTGGGGAGGGAGCGTGGCTGTTCTGTTCCCATACAGCCAGCAGCCCATGCCCACACAAGCACTTCGGAGCACTCTTGGCTAAACTCACTGCCACTGCAGGGCACAACAGGAGGGACTCCAAACCACAGGCAGCGAGGCTGGCTCTGAAACCACAGCTGTACAGCAGAGTCACAACACTATGACAGTCTGCCCTCACTTCTGGCCTAACAGCAAAATTCACTGTGAATTTCTGAAAGCTATTAAGATGCTACAGGGAACTCTGTCCTCTGTGATTGCTTTGGTTTGATCCTCCCCAGGCATCTGCTCTTGCCACCCCTGAAAACTGGCCACACAGGCCATGGGTTGGACTTCACATGGCCATTTGGTTGGTCCTGCATTCCCATGTGAATGAACACTCAGCACCTGAATCATTAATGTTAGTGCAGCCATACACATGTATTTATATTGCTTTCAGGACTTACTCCAGCATATTTGCAAAATGCTTTGCTGTATGAACTGTACAGCAAACATGCCTTAGATTTCCACCAGGATTTTGGTATCTCTTGGGAGAGAGACAAGTGCACCTTGACTTTGGGTATGCTTCCTCAGTCATGGGATGCACAGAACAAAGGCGATTTATTTTGTCTTCTCTTTAGTCTTCTCTTTTCTCTGTCCACCTCCCTACCTCTACCCCCAAACCTTTTGTATTCTACACCTGAAAGTAAGGTGCACTAAACCCACTAATACAGAAAAGCACTCAATCCTAAAATACAAACCTTTGACGGGACTAACTTCTTTAGCCAACTTGCCTTCTCACCACCCTAGAGTAAGTATTCAAGAGACAGCTGTTCCATTCACTGAGTAATGGTAATGCCATTTAACTTTACAGAAATGCTTGGAAAGCATATGGAATACCTTCATAGCTATAACACAAAAAGTAAGAAAGCTTCTCGCTGCACTTAAGAATGAAACTGTATTCCCCTGATTACAGGAAGATCCACAAAATTATCCTGCAGAGCGACTATAACATCTACCTGCTGAATAGTTTAGAGGAATTTGGGTTCCTCAGTCTAGATACAGAGGATCAAAATGCTCTGACTTAGATGGGTAACACTGAGGTAGATGACCCAGCCCAAAGGGGGAGAGGTCAGTCATGGGAGGCTGACTGATGTTTGAGGGAAAGAGAAACAGGAAGAATACCACGATCCTGAGCAATGGAGGATGAACAGGCTTAGTAACAGTGCGTTTCCTTGAGTGTTATTTACATGCAGGTACCTACAGTGACCCATGGCTCAACTTGTCCTGAGTTTTGCTTGAGAGAATGGACAGTAAGAGAGGAAGACATAATAAAATTTTGCATCACCTGACTTCAGTTACTTCACCTCAATGGATAAGTTAGTTGGCAAGTCTCCCTAGGCTCCCTAGACAGTCAGCAAAAAAATTGAACTTCTGTAGTTGGTGATTCACAGCAGAAAGTTAATGCAGGTGCTTTTTATCATCTCTAGGGGAGATTTTCTCTCTCCATCAACCTAACAGGAACCTATTCAGCTAAAACTGCCTCCATTAGCTCCCTGAGCATCCCTGCTCAGTGTGCCTGCGTTTTCATGGACCCAACTCTTTCTTACTCCTACCCAGTGGAGAAAATAAAATTCCTAAGAACTGACTTCTCTCTCAAGCTATGATTTGATTTTATAAACTTTGATTTTGCTTTTAAAATTGAATCTGACATTTGGATTAGGATGTGGGTTTGCCAGTATGGGTAATGGCTCACAGAAGTCAGTGGGGCTCTGTGGTAGTGGCTGGGGATTTGTCTAGGGGAATTCAGTTCTGGCATTAATGTAAGCATTGTACAGTCAGATGGTGTAATAAACCACATACAGGAGCATGTGAGAGACAAAAAAGGCATCTAATGAGAACAGAATAATGCTCAGAATGCAAACTTAAAAATTGCTCTATTATAGGCATTATAGCATTACACAGCAGAGAGCACACAAATAAGAGTTCTTGGACTCGGGCCACAATATTCACATCTTGAAGGCATGGCACTCACTCTGCTTAAAATGGTTGAGAAGGATGTTGGAAATACCTTAAAGATTCAGATTCTAATGAAAATAGTGTATATTTACCAAAAAACTGTGTTTTCTAACTTGCAAATGATTGGAAACCTTATTTAACTGGAAGCTTCATATTTACTGGACACCTGCTAAATGACAAGATTGAGCCGAAAAATCTGATGATAGGTTGCATATCTATTGTATATTTAGTTACAAATGAAGTCTTTTTTACTCTTACTTATTCCATTGAAACAAAGTAATTGAACCATTCCCAAGAGAAAGAGAAATTCAGTTCAGTTTGCCTTGACACCAATACCATGTTGATATTTGCCTGTGTTAACAAATTTCACCGGCCACATCTCTCTCAGGAAAAGAAAAGCATTATGTATGGCATGAAGTATGAATAGTGATAAACAGCAATCTTTTATTTTTACTGCAGCCATGTTTTGCATGCTCTAAGCATGCAGATACAAAGAAGTTTTAGCTGACCTTCATACAGAAACAGTTTCATAATTCCAACCAAAAACTTATCATTTCATTGAATTTAGGTCTAAAATGGTATTAAATTGAATCTAATTTCATCTAACATGGTTATTTTATCCTTCTGAACTTTACACTAGCAGTTCCTGCCTATGTATTTTTAAGAGGAAAGGATTTATTTTTGTTTCTTGCAATAAAAGGTAGGAATAGGTGCACTTGTGATTGTAGTGCTGGAAAAAAATTACCTCCGAGTTTCAACATAGCCTTTTCGAGAATTTCTTGAAGCTAACATGTAAGTCTTCCTTAGCAATACAAACAAGAGCTGGAACCGCTCCCCAAATGTAAAGAACACAATTCTTTTTATATATCTATCTACATATATCTATATATAGAGAGAGAGAGATGCATGTAGATATATATAGATATATAGACATAGATATACATATATATATATATATAGGTCTGTATCGATATAGATATAGATATAAATGTATTTTTCAGATCCAACCTTTAGAATCAAGTTTGTGGAAAGGAACAAAATTGCAAGGAAGTACATGAGAGGAAGTATATCAAAGGAGCTTTCATTCTTCAGAATAGCAAAATGTCATGTTTTTCCTCTATCTATCTTTTAAAATAAAATTGAGAGTCATTATTGATTAGAAATATGGGTTATATTTCTAAATATAAATAAAAAAAAGCCACNTTCGATACAATACGCATTTAGTTGTTCACTCAGATTAAGCATTCGGTGTCAGTACTGTAAATAAATTATTTAATAGGTATTTTATTCTGAAGTCTGACAGATTTTAAAAGCAAAGGAGTAAAAAAACAAAACAAGACAAAAC
>VXAL01009492.1:90823-110305 GCA_013399475.1 Chauna torquata | reverse complement strand
TGCGCCGCTCGGGGGGAGGAGGTAGAAGAGGGTGGGTGGGGGGAAGGTGTTTTTAGTTTGCTTTTAGTTTCTCACTGCTCTAGTTTGCTAGCGATAGTAATAAATTACATGAATCTCCCTATTTTGAGTCTGTTTTGCCCGTGACGATAATTAGTGAGTAACCTGCTTGTCCTTATCTCAACCCTTAAGCCCTTGTCCATCATATTTTCTCCCCCTGTTTCTTTGAGGAGGTGGAGTGAGTAAGCGGTTGTGGTGGAGGTCGGCTGTTTAGCTGGGTAAAACCACCACAGAAGTAGATAGTATTTTGGAAAAAAAAAATTGTAATGAATTACTGAAACTTAACATGAATCAAGACACTGAACAAAATCATGTATGCATACACAAAATACAGTATCATAGAACAAACTGTCTGAACAATCATCTTTCATGAAAGATATGGCAAGTCCAGAGAGGATAGACCATTGGATGTGTTATGGTCTATTCCAAAGCTTTGATTCTGTAATTATCTCCATTTTAAATATGGAAGCCTGAGAAACAGAATTCCCCAAAAATGAATGGGTAGGCCATAGGAATGCCAGATATGATTCCCAGTCCCATGGAGAAGCTTTAGAGGATCATCTTTAGAGCAGACTTGTTCAAACAAGTCATCTGTAGAAACCTGTCATGCCGTCCTGAAGTTAGTAATGCAGCTTAGTTTCAGGAAAAGTTTTCATACTGCCTCACATAAAACTTAACTTTAACCAATTTTCAAAAATTAACTACAAAAACAGAATATGAGATTGGAAAGAGTTCTACTTTTTTTTTTTTTTTTTTTTTTTTTGCATCTGCAGACTTATACCATAATAAAATGAAAATACTTTCATGGCACCAGAAAAAGCACCATAGCAACATCTTCCAGAAAAATTCAATTTTCCTTTTTACAGTTGGCACAAGGACTCCTTTCCCTAAAAACTGAAGTTCAGCAAAAGTCTAAGCTACCAAATGCAAAATGGTTTTGTTGGAGAAACTGTTATAAAACCTCAACAAAAAAATTAATGGCCAGACAACTCCTTGCAAACGTGCCATTTCAGGAGCTTCCACCTGGCTTCAATTGCATAATGTTCAGACTGATTAATCTCTGATGCAAAGATGAGCAAACTTAATAAAAGCAATATTGGTTGTCCAAGATTGGAGAGGAGAGGAACAAGGAAAAGAAAATTAAATGTCAATACTTGTTCATCAAATCATTATGAGAAATTTCTGTGGTACTCTTTCACAGTATCTGGTAGCTATTTAACAGCCTTTTAATCAGATTTAAATGCAGCATATTGAATCAGTTTGTAATGTTCCTCCAAAATACTTCTCTATGCACCACTAAAGAGTTAAATAAAATAAAGTAAGATGCATGCAATAGTTCCTCTGATTGACTTCCTCTGCTATTCTGTCTATCTACAGATATGGCTAATTTGAATAACAAAAATGGATTTAAAAAAGGGCATTCAAATAATATCTACTTTCATCTCATTGTTATTTTAACTGATATTTCATGTAAGAAAATAGAAAATTTACCTAGGAAAATCTAACAACAAACACGGATTCTAAGCAATTTATTTCTATATACAATCCACAGAAAAATTTTTTGATCATTCCTTCAGAGTACTAAAATTTCCAAAGACAGAACTCAGTAGTTCCCAAATGCACTTTTCAGAAGATAACATTTCATAACTATTTGTCTCAATTTTTTCCACAGTTAAGCTGTATGTATCTGGGAAGATCTGAGGGGTTTAAGTTACTGTGGAAGGCCAAATGAAATTTATGAATTATCTTTGTTCTGTCTAATGTAATGTGGCTCTTTTTCAAATTCAGAGCATTAGTTTTAATTACTCAGATAAGTGAAACGTTATGATCAATAACATATAAACATTACATTAATTTATTTTCACTGTCCCAAAAAAGCTTTCTACATCCATTACAGAAATTTATTCTTACAATTATAGGGCTTATTCAGTTCTTACTGAATTGCCGGGCTTACCCTTATTGAATAAAAAGATAAGGAAGATAGATATGCTAGTAAACAGATTATGTGAGTTCCTAGGTTTATCGTTAACCAAGCTAAGGAAATGTTTAGTGCTCTAATAACTATTTATATTTATGATTCATTCATTTCTAAAGGTTTTTTTGTTTAGTTGGAACAATTAAGGGTCACAGATTAAAAAAAAAAAAATATCTTGCAAATTGGGAAATCTTTCTCCTGTGTAAAATAAAATATATTTTCCTACTTACTGTCAAAATAAACAGAAGGGATGTTCTGACACCTCTTGGTTTGATTATTTTATAAAATCTGAAAATTTACTGGTAAGTGTAAGATTTGCAAAGCTCTCCCACACTTAAGCTTAATACAATATTCATTTGGACTAAACAGAGGTGTTCATTTTTCAAATCAGACCAACCTTGTGGAGAAAAAAATATATTTCAAGTAAAGAGGAAGAAGATGAAAGCCTGAAAATATTCAACAGATATCAATGGAATTACCCTTGCTTTACAGTCATGCAAGAGAAATAGTACAACAATTAGTTTAACCTGGAAGATAGGTCAGCATTTAATTCAATAAGGTTTACTGATTCTTAGTTAACACAAACCTCTACATTATTTTAGGTTCCTGGAACATGGCATGGTGGAGTGTGGAGTTCTTTTAGAAATCGCTCTTTACACTAAGAAGGCAACTTAGTAAAGCAATGACGAAAGCATTGTCACAACACAATGAGAATTAGCAGCTGTGAAAGATGTCTAAAGGTTGAGGTTCAAAACTAAATGCAAAAGTCTTTCTCAATTCATTCAAACCATCCTAAATCTTCTTCTAGCTTTCTATGGTGAACTAAAGCGCTTAGCATTGTTTTTCTCCAACCTCTCAAATGCCATGCATAACTCTCTCAACCTGCTCACTCCACTTCTAATTCCTCAAATTCATATTATTAATGTTGAAATTCTTTTCTGAAGAGTGTCTTATCCAGCCTTTGATTATATACATTATGGCATGTCAATTGATTCAAACTGGACATTATGAGAGGCTAACCCTGACCATGAGTCTGATGTCATACATCTAAACCTTGGGAAACCTGTAAAAAAATAAAATGGCAGGCTGGAAAGAGATCTTTAAATCTACCGAAACTTTGGAAAGCTTTTAAAAGGAAACATACTGACAGCTATAAAGCAAGGAACTGAGAATCTCCATTAGAGCTTTAGACTGAATTTACGTGATGCTTCACCTTGTTTTTAAAGGGAATGATTTTGGAGACAGTTTATGAAGCCCCAGCATCGCCACTACCAGGTGAATTGGCGAACAAAGCTATGAAGTTCACTACTCTTTCCTAACCCAAAGGGTATTCTGAGTCCCTGGAAATTGCATAGTACACATTCTGGCACAAGAAATTTTAGAATTTCCAATTTCTGGTCACAACATAAAGTGAAATAATCTAAAAAGGTAGAAAAAATCTGAATATCTTGTACATTCTGGGCCCTTATGAAAGGCACTCTTACCTTTCTTCATCAGTGATAGACATATCCTACCTGTAAGAACAGAACCTAGATGTTTAACTATTCATTTATACACACTGAAACAAGAAAAGTAGCGTTTCAGATTACAGGTGTTAGCCTGGGGTGCCCAGCATAACTTAGAAATATTGTTGATAAACAAGTTGACATAGATGATTCTCTATATATCTGTAAGTAGATATACACATACACACAAACTGCAGATTTCTCTTTCATATATTAATTAAGAAGACTCTTTATTTACTTATTTTTTTTTTACATGCATGCTGACTTCTTAAATTTAAATAAGTAACTAAGAATGTATTCTGGTAGTGATAAAGCACATTTTAATTTCACGTAATTCAAGTCCTAGAGAGATTTCTAATAAGTAATATTACTTTGGATTTTTGTTTTGACTCTCAAAAGTTCAAGAAAACATAGTGTTATGGTCAACAGTCAGAGAATGTGCACAAAAGGGGTAGAGCAGTATATCACACATATATTAAAAGTAAGCTGCATATTGTAGAACCATAATATAAGAGCAATATGAGAGATATGGAGGTTCACACTTCACTTGTTTCTAACAGATGGCAGTCACCAAGACAAGAGGAAATGGCCTCAAGTTGTGCCAGAGGAGGTTTAGGTTGGATATTAGCAAACATTTTTTCATTGAAAGGGTTGTGAAGCATTGGAACAGGCTGCCCAGAGAAATAGTTGAGTCACCATCCCTGGAGGTCTTCAAAAAACATTTGGATTCAGAGCTTAGTGACATGGCTTAATGGTGGACTTGGCAGTGCTAGGTTAACAGTTGAACTGGATGATCTTGGAGGTCTTTTCCCACCTAAATGACTCTATGATTCTAAGATGATTAAGGGGCTACAACATGAGATACACAAGTAGTCATTGAGATTGGTGAATTTGTTCAGCCTAAAGAAGGAGAGGTTAAAGGAGGATCTTCTTACTCTCTTCAACACATGGTCGCAGAGAAGCTGAAGCTAGCATTTTCTTGGAGGTATACAGCAAAAGAAGGACAGCAGGCACAAGCTGCAGCAATGGAAACTCCAGTTAGACATTTGGAAAAAATAAACCCATAATGTGTGTCAAACACTGGAACAGGTTGCCCAGGAAGGGCTGGACGAAGACTGAGTCACCTGATCTAACTACAAAACCAGATCCAACATCAAAGTTAACCCTCTTCTGAACAGTGGGTTGGACCAGATGACTTAGGAAGATTCCCTTTCAATCTCAACTTTTCGCTAATTCTAGTCACACACACACATCCCTTTTTCTACTTTACATGTTCCATCCTCAGATTCTCTGACTACTCCTCCCACATATTTCTACTTTCTCACCAAAACCCCACACATGGAACAATCTCACCAGCTGTATCAAAACTGCCAACAAAACAGTAAAGATGTGATACCTGTACCTGAGAGGCTGATCAGGAAGAGCTGTGATTATTGACTATACGTAGGCAGCAATCCCATGTGTGTTTCAGGCTCAGCTTGTCATTTGTTCTGAGACCATGCACACAAGTGAATTACCTGCAATATTTCACAGACTAGTATGCACATACAATGTGTTTATTTTAGAAAGTTTTTCAAGCTGTATCAGCATCTTCCTTGGACACAGGATAAAAAGAAAGACAAAGCCAGAAAATTCTCCTGCTTTTAACTGCGCAGGAGTATCAAATCAATTATGCAGAAGCATAACACTACAATATGGAGCTTGTAACAAATTCGAGGACATAATTCAGAACTACTAATCATAACTTCTCATGTCGGTTTTAATATTACAGTTCATAAATTATATTAGAAAGAATACTTATATGCATACTCGTCTTTTTAGAACTATGTATAAATATTTATTGCAAAGATTCCATATCTTCCATAAAGAATTAGCACAACAGAGGAATTTACAAATATTCCTGTTAAAAAGTCAACTTTGCAGTTACTGCATTGAATAAAATGTTATTTAGTCTTTTTTAATCTAATACATAGGGTCTACTGGTAGAAAAGTAACAGATTGCTACAACGTATCAGGTTACACTAATGTAAGATTACTGGAGAAGCTGTGCATTTTCTAACCCCTCATGTGGAAATGTTATGCAAATTATTTGCAAATGTGAAAGCTTTGGGAGCGAGGCTGCATTAACAGCGTCTATTACAAAAGTATCCTCAATAATTTACTACTCAACCAAGGTTCAATTGGATATAAATTGTCAGAGCAAATTCTAAAGAAAATGCAGAGAGCACCATCTTCTGGAGTAAATGAAGCATTTACAACAGTGAAAGCAGAGCACTGACCTTCTGTTACATAAATATGAATATATGCAACGAGCTTAGCAAATTGTTCTGCAAGCAGAGTAACTAATGAAGCATAGTTTCAAACAGACTCAGGTACTGTGTCTCCCAGCACACAGTCCTTCCAACCTTGCCAGCTCCCTTCATGTCACTAGTGCCTGCCTTCCTCTGCAGCGTGATACACAGCTCTCTTCAGGGAAGCTCCTTCAAAGAAGGGTTTCTTTTCACTGGACAATAGCTGCTCACACTGGCTAGTTCAGAGCTATGCACATAGTCAACCACTACACATGCTGTTTCGCAAACTGGTAGCTGTTCCCTGGAATGCCTAAAAGGCTCTAAAAATTTTTTTGAAACTGTTCAACTGATTGAAAAGCTACTGGGAGTTTAACAAGAAATTCAGGTTAATGGAGATATATTAGGTTATCAGTCCAAAAGCAATTGGCATAAAGCAGGTGAGTTGTACCCAGTTTAAAAGGAAAGCTGATATACCAATTAACAGCTTTGCAGAAAAGGACCTGGGGTCCAGGACAACAAGCTGACCAGAAGCCAGCAACAGGTCTAAGCAGCAAAGAAGAAGTCCAACAGCATCCTGGACTGCTCCAGGAAAGCTGCTGCCAGCAGGCCAAGGAAGGTGATTCTTCCCCTCTCCTCAGCCTTAGTGAGACACATCTGGAGTCCTGGGTCCATATCCGGGCTCCCCTCTACAGGACAGACATGGACCTACTGGAGCGAGTCCAGTGTAGAGCCACAAACATGATTAAGTGACTGGAACATCTGTCATATGAGGCAAGGTTGCAAGAGCTGGGATGGTTCAGCATGGAAAAGAGAAGGCTCAGGGGAGTAAATACATAATGGTGAAGACTAAATCAGCCTGGATCCAGGCTCGGCTCAGTAGTATCCCATGATGGAACAAGAAGCAATGTGCACTAACTGAAATACAAGAAGTTCCACCTAAACATGGGAGGGAAGAAAATAAATAAATAAATTGCACAGTTTGCCCAGAGAGGTTGTGGAATCTCCATCCTTGGAGATACTCAAAACCCATCTGGGCATGGTCCTGGGCTACCTGGACTCACTCACCCTGATTTCAGCAGGGGGTTGCACTTAGCGTACTAGTCGGGATGGAGTTAACTTTCTTCATACCAGACAGTATGGCTCTGTGTTTTAGATTTGAGATCAAAACAGTGTTGACAGCACATTAATGTTTTAGCTGTTGCTGAACAGTGCTTGCACAGCATCAAGGCCTTCTCTGCATCTCACTGCCCAGCCAGTGAGTAGGTTGGGGATGAGCAAAATGTTGGGAGGGGACATAGGCAGGACAGCTGACCCAAATTGACCAAAGGGCTATTCCATACCGTATGATGTTGTGCTTAACAATAAAACTTGAGGGAGCAAGTGCTTTTTTTTACAAAATAGCCATTACTCAGAGACTGGCTGGGCATTGGTGTACTGGTGGGAGGTAGTGAGAGATTGCCTTGGCATGACTGTTTATTTTCCTTTTTTTCTTAACTTGTTAAACTGTCTTTATCTTGACCTACAAGTTTTCTCTCTTTCACTCTTCCAATTCTCTCCCCCATCCCACTGTAGTGAATGAGCAAGTGACTGAGCTGGGAGCTCAGCTGCCAGATGGGGTCAACCCACCACAACTAGACAACCTCCAGAGGTGCCTTCTAGTTTCAGCTTTTCTATAATTCTAAAATAATCATGCACACATAGCTGACTTAACAGGACTTCTCCCTGTAATACTATATTGATTTTTGATCTCTGAAAAAAGTCTAAAAATGTGAAAATTGGTACTCTGTGCTTTTTTTTTTTTTTTTTAAATCCTCTGGCACCATTTTCTAGACCTATGAATTAAAGACAAAGCAAAGGTGAACATTATTGCTCCTAACCAGATGTTGAAGATGTTGAAGACCATTGATGTAAAACTTGCTTAATATGGCAGTGAGACTCACATATTCTTTAGTCTTCGACTCCAAAGCCACAGTTGCGGTAGCTCACAGAGTACAGGAACTTCTAGCACAAAATCCAGGTTCACGAACACATATACTCTCAACTTCTGTCTAAAATTTCTAAGTTTTAATAGCAGGCATGGACTTTTCCATTCAAGATAGGTTTCAGGTTTGCAAAACAAGTCATTTCTTGAACTATCACTTTTCAGTATCATTTTCTTCAGATCCCCTCATACAAAATAGATACTTCTAACAGGATGACAGTATTATCAGTGTTATTGCTATGTGTTCTTGTTCTGTTGAGCTACTAACACAAAATTGGCAATGAGGTAGTTTCAGATTTATCTTCTCCATTAGAGGTCAGCAGAAGACCATCTATCTATATAGGATCTGACCAATTCCCATTTCTTTGTGAAATTTTAGGCCATTAAGCTGGTAGCAAGAAAAAATGAATTTGACATCATGGGTCAGAAAAAGATAAGTCTGAAAGATCACTTTAACTATTGCCTACTCCACCAGGAAAAACTTCACTGTAGAATCAGTGTAGACAAATTTGATCACTTCGAAAAATTGTAGAATTTGAGCAATTACGCTATGAAGACTAATGGCAACATGAACAGATGGATTCATGCAGAGTAGACATGTCTGCAAGATCCTTCCTATGCAGACAAACTGCAGTGGAACTCTTGCAATTTTATGGCCTCTTCCTGTCATTTTTTGCGGGGGGAGGAACTAGCAGCCAAGAGGCTGTAAGCAACTTCATGTCTCTCCTCATGTTTTCAGTACCACTGAAAAGTCATCCTTACCTAGGAGACCATCTAGACCAGATGACTGCAGAACTGGAGAGTTTTTGAAGCATCCCTTTCTAAAGAGCACACTACCTCAATTTCCACAGAGGAACATCTACAAAGCCACTGCTTATCCAAGCCTGAAGTTAGTCACAAACTTCATACAGTCACCAATAAACTTTCAAAGGTATCCAATTAGCAAACACACACTTAAGACTATGAGGGTTTTTTTTTGTTTGTCCGTTTCTTTTCTCATAGGAATTATATAATGTTTTCACTCCTGAACTTCAGCTTAGTCACTATTTCGACCAGAAGTGAGAAATGTTTCTAGAACTATTCTGACAGGGTTTTGTGGAGGAATGAAGGACACTCATATACATCAGGTTATTATAAATGCTGAGGTTTATAATACATAGTAAACCGTTCTCCCGAAGGTCACACTACCATGAACTCACCTACAATTCACCAAAGACTCCAAAAGTTCATACTAATGCTTACAAGAATGTGTATGCTTATGGAAAACATTTCTTAAAACGCACACACACAAAAAAAAAACAGGATCTGAACCATATGCTTTTTGAGAAAAAAGTCACAATACTGAAAATGAAATCATAAACTGAAATAGGATGATACACAGGCACACACACAAAACCCCCACCCCTAATTTTCAGGTAGATTCCAGGTTCCAGAACATGATTATTTTTATTCTTTAACTACCACTTATCTTACAAATGGATTTTTTCATCAAAAGTAGTCTTAACTATTTGAAAATATTTGAAACTTCCCTGGGCAGCCTGTTCCAATACTTCACAACCCTTTCAGTGAAGAAATGTTTCCTAATATCCAACCTAAACCTCCCCTGGCATAACTTGAGGCCATTTGCTCGCCTTCTCAGTTGGCGCTTGGGAGAAGAGTCTGACCCCCATTTCACCACAGCCTCCTTTAAGGTAATTGTGTACAGTGATAAGGTCTCCCCTGAGCCTCCTTTTCTCCAGGCTAAACAACCCCAGCTCCCTCAGCCGCTCCTCATCAGACTTGTTCTCCAGAGCCTTCACCAGCTTCATTGCCCTTCTTTGGACACGCTCCAGCAACTCGATGTCCTTGTAGTGAGGGGCCCAAAACTGAACACAGTACTCGAGGTGCGGCCTCACCAGAGCCAAGTACAGGAGAACAATCACTTCCCTGGTCCTGCTGGCCACACTATGTCTGATACAAGCCAGGATGCTGGTGGCCTTCTTGGCCACCTGAGCACACTGCTGGCTCATATTCAGCTGGCTATCGACCAGTACTCCCAGGTCCTTTTCCACCAGGCAGCTTTCCAGCCACTCTTCCCCCAGCCTGCAGTGGTGCATGGGGTTGTTGTGACCCAAGTGCAGAACCCAGCACTTAGCCTTGTTGAACCTCATACCGTTTGCCTCAACCCATTGATCCAGCCTGTCCAGATCCCTCTGCAGAGCCTTCCTGCCCTTGAGCAGATCAACACTCCCATCCAACTTGGTGTCGTCTGCAAACTTACTGAGGGTGCACTCGATCCCTTCGTCCAGATCACTGATAAAGATATTAAAGAGAACTGGCCCCACTACTGAGCCCTGGGGGACACCACTAGTGACCGGCCTCCAACTCAATTGAACTCCATTCACCATGATTCTTTGGGCCCGACCACCCAGCCAGTTTTTAACCCAGGGAAGCGTAATCCCACCCAAGCCATAAGCAGCCAGCTTCTCCAGGAGAATGCTGTGGGAAACACAAAAGCCTTACTGAAGTCTAGGTAGACAACAACCACAGCCTTTCCCTCATCCACTGAGTGGGTCACCTTGTCATAGAAGGAGATCACGTTAGTCAAGCAGGACCTGCCTTTCATAAACTCATGCTGACTGGGCCTGATCACCTGGCTGCCCTGTAAGTGCCGCGTGATGGCACGCAAGATGATCTGCTCCATGAGCTTCCCCGGCACTGAAGTCAGGCTGACAGGCCTGTAGTTCCCCAGGTTCTCCTTCTGGCCCTTCTTGGAGATGGGTGTCACATTTGCTAGCTGCCAGTCAAGTGGGACCTCCCCTGATAGCCAGGACTGCTGATAAATGATGGAAAGTGGCTTGGAGAGCCCTTCTGCCAGCTCCCTCAGTACCCTCGGGTGGATCCTGTCTGGCCCCATGGACTTGCATACATCTAAGAGATGCAGCAGGTTGCTAACCATTTCCTCGTGGATTATGAGGGCTTCATTCTGCTCCTCATCCCTATCATCTCCACATGAAATAGTTTATACCTGGTTTTGATAACTTTTTGTTCCTTTGCTTAACCACACCAAGTAGGTTTCACTCTGTGTATACATACATAAAAACATGTTGCGTAAACATTGACAATAACTTGATAAATTAAATTGATTATAAAATTGATTATAAAATCACACCTCCTACCTGGTAACTAAGTACTCTTCCTATGGTCTATTTTCATATTAAGCCAGTAATTACAAAAAGAAAAATGGGAATACAAAAAAGCTTTCTAGAGAAAGCAACTTTTCTTGTACCCTAAATGCTAATATATTTTATAAGATGCAGTAGATGCAAAGCCAAAGAGAAACAAGACTTCACAGATTTAATATGTGACTTCTCATAGTACTTCAGGACAAGAAAAAAGAAACTTTGTACTGTGGGAAAAGAAAGAATAACTGGCATTCCTTGTTTCAGGATACTGAAACTAGTCCTCCTTCACCAGAACATTTCATGACATATTCATAGGTTTACAGGATGCCTTCATGTATTATGTTCTCTAGACAGAAGGATATAAAAATATACTAAATCGTAAAATCTCTCTGAAATATTAGAATATTAGATACATTTTGATTTTTTTTCCTTCCTCTAAATGATGCCATATATCAATAGGACACACACCGACACAGAAAATGGATAAGTCTCATTACAGCTTTGAATGATTGGTGCGATGAGACTCAGAAGCCTGAAACAGATCCATGTCACTCATTTTCTTATAAGGAGCACACAAGAAAAAGCATTTTTTGAATTCAATGGTCAGATTTCATTAGAATACAAACCAGAATACAGAACTTTTTAGTTAAACCTAAAGCACTAGACTAGACACCGTTATACTCAATCTTGTTACTGACAAAAAGGAAAAATGCCACATATATGGAAAAAAAATATTGATAGCCTTACTAAAATCTTAGCAGTTTAACCAAAACACAACTGTGGTGACTGGTCCAGTAATATTAATACTATATTACTGGAGCTAACAGCTTCAATAATCCTAATACTCATAGTCCAAATGCCACAGTTAAGCCTCATTAAGAATATCACTGTAAAAATCACCATACAAGAAAAACTACTAATACTTACTCCTTTTCATTAATGCTAAGCTCTTCCTTCCGGTGCCCTTCTGAATACTACTCCATATTCCTCAAAAAAAAAGCCACTGGGGGGAAAGGGGAGTTCACAGGCAAGGTCTTTGCCAGAAGGAGTTCACGGTTAGGGTTTTTTCCTCCTGTTATCTGGAAGATGCAGGATGTTGATGTTTTGTTCCTCCTCAGTACTGGGCCCACTTTAGGTTTATTTTTGCACATTTCCTCAGCACAGCCCGCACCACCAGTGGTACTGCACAGCCCCAGCTCATCCCGGGAAGGCAGAGTCACTCACCCCCAAGCAGCTGGGTTGGCCAGTGCCACTCTGACCAGGGCCAGGTCTAGGTTCCAGACCCTGCACCCTCAGGGCACAACAAAGTTTCTCCTAGTGACTGCAAAATTATACTTCCAGGCTATGCATGGAGATCCCACACTTTCTGTTCCTGAAGGAAACTACAACTACAATCTCAGCTGTGTCTTAACCTGACAGGACCCCCACTCCCAGCCACTGTTATCTTCCTACCACAGTTGCACGAGGGCATCTTCTACTATGTCCTTCTCTAGTCTACTTCTGCCAGTTACCCTGACAGTGTAGCATTTCAAATGCACCTGAAAACGCAGAGAAAGAAATTCCGAGGAGCTTTAACTTTACAGTAAAGTAGAAGCCTCTGCAAAGGAAAAACAACTGAACCATGTAACTCATCTCTCCCCAGGGAGAAAAAAAAAACAACAAAAACACAGAGAGAGGTACTTGCATAAACACATTAGGTTGTCAAATTCTCCCCCTCTATCAAGAAAAAATATTTTTTATACACACAGAGACACATGTACAGAGAGCAACTGAACAATAAACTTTTCTTTAGTTGCAAAACAGGAAGTATATGTTTTCTTTTCTTATCATCTTCTAAGGCCAGCAGATTTATTTCCAGTGAAGACCTATCTGAGAAAAATAATTGCAACTAACAGGAAAACATAGGAAGAACTAAAGGCTAAACTGTAGCCTGACTAATGCAGACTAAAATCAATGGTGTAAAGCACCATATATTCCGTGAGACAAATAGGAGGCTGTAATTGCTCTGCTTGTGAAATCTCAGACCGAAGAGAATTGCTTTTTACATCCATTTCATTTGCTTTGTGAAACACATGAAACATTCGTACAGTATTGTTCTATGGTAGATTACATTCTATCATCCTCCCATATTGCTAGTCTTATTCTGACTCAAATATATTTTACACGAATGCTGCTAAAAATAATTCCTATTAGAAAGAAATAAGAAAACAAACAACTCCCTGCAAACCTCTTGCACTGTAACTCATCAGGTATGGGGAGAAACTCCCCCAAACCAACAAACTATGAAAAGAACACCAAGTGTAAAAGTAGTTTTCTGAAGTAATTTCATACTTTTACCAGCTAACCTGGTATTTTTGAAAAGCCTATAAAAATTTGTAAGAGGACTGGTCTGCCTTATCAGCTTACTAATGTGCACTGACCGTGTGCCTGCCTGCGCAAACATCAGTGATTAGAGGGATTCACTGCCAAGTTTTATGTTTTGACAGAGCAAGAACTTCTTTTGTAAGAATTGCAATATCATCTCTTTTCTATTTCTCATCCATGGCCTTTCCACATGGTGAGAAAACCAGACTGATATCCAAAGGAGTGTATAAACTATAAATGAGAATAGAATAGAATAGAACAGAACAGAACAGAACAGTTCGAAGGGATCTTCAAAGATCATCCAGTCCAACTGCCTGACCACTTCAGGACAAAGCCTAAGATTTATCAGTTGTAGGAAGTCAAACAAGCTATGAAAAGCAGCCTTACTACACACCTATGAAAGTTTTATTTTAACCTCGATTTAATAAATAAATAAATAAATTCTCAAACCAATATAAAAAGGTAACCCTGATCTGGTAGAACACTATGTCAGATCAACTATAGCAAATGTACAACGTGGAAAATTATCATCAGTGTCCATATTACCCCATGTACCATCAGTCTTACCCCTTGCATCCATCTTTTTTATCCCACAGAAAATGTCCAAATGCCGCCTGTTTTATTAGGTTGAAGATGTGCTACTATTAAAGATTTCTTTTCCTCAGTAATTTATTTACTCAACATTTCTCACTAATTGTATTACAAATAGCACCGTCATCATATTTCAGTTCCACTGGCAGTAGTATAAGTTGCAGATAAGCCTGTCTGTCTGGGAGAATTATTTTCCTAGTTATACGAGACTTGCTGGAGCCTAAAACAGATATTTGACCTTTTCTACAATTCTGTGGTTGTATTAGGTGCTAAAATATGACACAAGCATTATGAATCTAATTCCACAGCCTTACACAGGGAAAACTTCCAAGGACCCTGAAATATATTTTCCTTGTTCATACCGTGAGAAATGGCTTCAATCCCTGAAACTGTTTTTTTTTTTTTTTCCAAATCAAATGCTTTTTCAGACCTATACTATTCACATCACACAAACTGCAACACTGAAAACAAACCACGATAGTACAGATCCTAGCTGCCCCTCCCCATTCCAGTTCAGCTTTCACCAATGTCGCCAGAGGACTTTGCCTTGAATTAATATCTGACTGGTTTTTGTTTGCTTGCTTCCCATGCATTCCCATTTGCCGCAACCCCACAATGTGTGTAGCCAGTTCTTTGCAATTCAAACTCTAACAGGCTTAGTAAGTACAATGGCAGCCTGCTGAACAGTATTTCTTCTGTGTTGGCTTCTTGTTTGTGTGCTTTGCTCCTTCAAGAGGGGTGTGACCAGACAAGGTAGATTTGGAAAGGAGGCGGTGATAGCTCTGACCCTGGAGGCAGTGAACATGCTCCAAAGGAGAACTTCCCACGTTGCCAAGCAGTCATTGAATCAGTGGTCACGCTGCAGCTCATGCGGAGACAGACTGCTGAAAGAAGCAGGCAGAAGACAGACAGGCCTTTGTGAGTAGAGGAAGAAAAACATCCAAAGGGGATTTTGCAGAATTTACAGTACCAGACAGCTACTGAATAGACTGAAACTAAGCTTGGATGCAAAATCCAGCCTGCAGTGAACGAAGGACTGGCAGGGAGTTACAGAGTCACAGAGTGGTTGAGGTTGGAAGCGACCTCTGGAGATGATCTAGTAAAACCCCCCTGCTCAAGCAGGGTCACCTACAGCATGTTGCACAGGATCACATCCAGGCAGGTTTTGAATATCTCCAGAGAAGGAGGCACCGCAACCTGTTCCAGTGCTCTGTCACTCTTACAGTAAAGAAGTTTTTCCTCATATTCAGATGGAACTTCTTGTGTTTCTTATCCTGTTGCAGGGCACCACTGAAAAGAGTCTGGCCCCATCGTCTTGACACCCTCCCTTAAGGCATTTATGTACATTGATAAGATCCCCTCTCAGTGCTTTTTTCGCCAGGCTAAACAGTCCCAGCTCTCTCAGCCTTTCCCCATAAGAGAGGTGCTCCAGTCCCCTAATCATCTTCGTAGCCCTCTGCTGAGCCCTCTCCAGTAGTTCCGTGTCTCTCTTGTACTGGGGAGCCCAGAACCAGACACAGTACTCCAGATGTGGCCTCACCAGGGCTGAGTAGAGGGGGAGGATCACCTCTCTCAACCTGCTGGCAACACTTCCTAATGCAGCCCAGGATCCCATTGGCCTTCTTGGCCACAAGGGCACATTGCTGGCTCACAGATAACAACTTGCTGTCCACCAGGACTCCCAGGCTCTTCTCTGCAGAGCTGCTTTCCAGCAGGTCAACCCCCAACTGGTGCATGAGGTTATTCCTCCCTAGGTGCAGGACCCTGCAGTTGCCTTTGTTGAACTTCATGAGGTTCCTCTCAGCCCAACCCTTCAGCCTGTCCAGTCCCTCTGAATGGCAGTACAGCCCTCTGGGGTATCAGCTACTCCTCCGAGCTTTGTGTCATCAGCAACGTGCTGAGGGTGCACTCTGTCCCCTCAGCCAGGTCATTGACAAGTAAGTTGAACAAGAGTGGACCTAGTACTTTCCCCTGGGGGACACCACAAGCTACAGGCCTCCAACTAGATTGTGCTGCTGATCAAAACCCTCTGAGCTCTGACATCCATCCAGTTCTCAATCCACCTCACTGTCCACTCATGTAACCCAAACTTCCGGAGCTTACCTATAAGGATGTTATTGGAGACAGTTTTGAAAACCTTGCTGAAGTCAAGGTAGACAACATCCACTGCTCTCCCCTCATCTACCCAGCCAGTCATTCCATCACAGAAGGCTATCAGATTGGTTAACCATGATTTCCCCTTGAAGCATCACAAATATGGAGGGTTATATTCTAAAAAAGCTCATTTTAGTGTGTCTCAAAATCTTTTGAGGTTTTATTGAGAAACTTACTACTACAGAAATGTTTAGAAAGACCAGTTTGTAAGTTCTAACTTATTTCTTCTTAGGTTAATACTATAGCTGTATGTACATACCTACATATACTGAGATGAGTAGATATCATCATGCACTCATAGCTGTTTCACAGATTTCATTCCTGTTACCAGGACATAAGGTAAGATGCCAAATCTGCAGCTGACTTCAAACATGTATGACTTAACTGCTTCCCTCCTCACCTAACTTACTTTTTTTCCTTAGACATTTCTGAATAAACTTTCCAAAATTTCTAGATATTTCATCCTACCTTTTTAATTCCTATTATGCGTACATAATAGACTGACTACATGGCTATAAGAAAACGTTATTTGTAACTGTGCAGTGCAAACCTTTTCAACTTCCCAGACATTTACACAGAGATGGAACAACCAGCTTAAATTCACATGGACTGCAGGACAAGAGTTTAACACAAACACCTTCAGTGGTATAGGAGCAGCCCAGAGCTAAGGGTCATGGGAGAGACAGAAAACACAGAGTTGGTCATGTATAATGCATTTCAGCATGCTTCTGTGTTAAGAACTGAAATTCTTCATGGCCTTATCTACTAACTCTTCAAGACATAAGCCCACATGCTACTAGAAAATTGCTCCAAAGCTAGCAGGTCACGATCTAAACTAAAGAAACTGCAGTAGGATCTGGGAATTACTCATGAAATTACTCATCTTCATTACAGGCTCTGCTCATCCAAACAACCTCTATGATACAGTAGTGCACATTCAGTCATTGGAGCCGGAATATCTTTGATTTCATTTTCAGCTAAGTCCATTTGAACTTCAAAATTTTTCCTTTTATTTGGGTAAATAATGGGTCACTCCTCCTCAAAACTGAATACCTCTATAGTTCTCTAGCCACAGCAAGCCAAAAATCAAAGAATATCTCCATTCACTTAACCTTCTATCAAGTAAGGTTACTGTTAATTTCCATCTACCTATCTAGTGTGCAGTCAGCATGTAAATTGATGGTTTAACAGCAGAAGAGACAAGAGGTCTCAAGACTCTTACAGCATGCCTGCACAACTTTTGTGCCCTAAAAACATTAGTGTCTCAGTACATACTGAAAACAGGGTAAAGACTGAAATTTTAGTTTGCACATCGAAATTTATAGGCATTTATGCCTTAAAAACTGTGTATTACACATATAAAACTGCTTATAAAAGTACGAATACTAGCGCAGAACAGGCTAAAACTGATTTATATATTACTTTACAACTTCTATACTAAATATGTAACAGAACAATTTGAGAGTACTAGACTAATTTTCAGTGTACTGCAGTTTCATAGAATGGTGTGGGTTGGAAGGGACCTTTAAAGATCATCTAGTTCCAACCCACTTCCACTAGACCAGGTTGCCCAAAGCCCCACCCAGTCTGGCCTTGAGCACCTCCAGGGATGAGGCATCCACAACTTCTCTGGGCAACCTGTTCCAGTGCCTTGCCACCCTCATAGGAAAGAATTTCTTACATATATCTAATCTAAATCTCCCCTCTTTCAGTTTAAAGCCATTGCCCCTTGTCCTATCACTACATTCCCTGATAAAGAGTCTCTCTCCAGCTTTCCGGTAGGCACCTTTTAGGTATTGGAAGGTTGTTATAAGGTGTCCCCAGAGCCTTCTCTTCTCCAGGCTGAACAACCCCAGCTCTCTCAGCCTGTCTTTATAGGAGAGGTGCTCCAGCCCTCTGATCATCCTTGTGGCCCTCCTCTGGACCCACTCCAACAGGTCCATGTCTCTCTCATCCTGGGGACCCCAGCGCTGAACACAGTACTCCAGGTGCGGTCTCATGAGAGTAGAGTAGAGGGACAGAACCACCTCCCTCATCCTGCTGGCCATGCTTCTTTTGATGCGGCCCAGCATACGGTTGGCTTTCTGGGCTGCAAGTGCACATTGCTGGCTCATGTTGAGTTTTTCATCCACCAGTACCCCCAAGTCCTTCTCCACAGGGCTCTTCTCAATCCATTCATCACCGAGTCTGTACTGATATTTTAGATATACCCATGAATTACACTATGTCCAAATACCGATATTTTAATGCACTTACTACAAACTGATTTATATACATATTTTAGTATATTTTGCTTCTTTTAACAGTAGCTTGTCATTTGATCTTATATAAGAAAATAAAGGAAAGGACAGAAAAGAACAAAGGAATCCTTCAAGATGTGATAGGTATCTATTTTTCCTTGAAGAAACGTAACCCTCAGAGAGGATAAGATTATCCTGTTTAGACAAATCTCTGTTTCAGGTTCTTAGCTCTGCAACAATCTTTTCTCCAGATGCTGCTAATGGCCTCTGCCACCCAGAGCCACTATCAAATGTTTTAATAACCAATTATTCATTCTAGTGTCAATAGTAATAATTTTTGAAATCCATAAATAAAAACATCATACTGAGTAAGTGGACCAATATAGTTCAAAATTCTGAGCTGACGCAGATGTTTTTTATATAAAAACATCATTTTAGATCAATAGCATTTCTTCAGTTTTAGGCTAAAACAATGAGAAAATAAATATTTAGGAGCACAGTACACTATCTACCCTCTGTGCTTTTTACGGCAACAGGAGCTGTTTCCTTTCCAAATATTCTTTTTCTAATAGTTCTCCATTAATTTTAAGAGCCTTCTTCCTAGCATAATTTAAAAGTATCTACATTACTGTACTATTTTTTCTGTTCCTGCTAATAGGATCTACTGCAACTTGGACATTCTCCTTCTTATATACTTCTTATATACTACCAAAAAGCAAATAATATCATTACCTCAGCTGGAGATAAAGTAGAAACTACTACAACAACATAAACTTATTTATCCTAGGATTGTTTTTACCTCTTTTCTAAGGATAGCAAGTATCAAATCACGAATGGTGCACTTTTTTTTTTTTTTTTTGGTGGGAAAGTTACTAGGAGTGAGATAGGAGCAGAATATTCTTATGTTAATGAAGTTCTTTCTATGCCAAAACCAACTTCCTGAAAGCTCTGTCTTTTGAAAACTGCTTCTGCCAGAAGACAGAAAGGAGAATACAACTTTTAAATGCTGCTATCTCCAGATGGAAGCAGGCCTTTTTAAGAACTTCCTGTTTTTCAGGGACAAAAGTCAGGGAACTAGTAGTAATGTCAACTGAAGACACCCGGGGGGGGGGGGGGGGGGGGGGAAAAAAAAAAAAAAAAAAAAAAAAAATAAATTACCG
>VXAL01009492.1:78058-90812 GCA_013399475.1 Chauna torquata | reverse complement strand
ACCTTGAAAATAAAATACCACCCAGCTTTCAAGTGCATTATGAAGCAACACGTGCATGCAAAAGCCCCATTAAACGGTTTCACTGTTGAAGGACAGGCAGAACATTTTGCTCACTTGTATTTTTCTGTCTCAAAATCTATGGGTTTATTTCTGTCAGTGCTGAAAATCTGAGAAGTTTGCTGCCTCTGTAAAATAATACTGTTTTTTCAAAATCCACACCAAAAATTCTTTACAAGTTTGGTGACACATTTGCTGCTAGCAAGCAAATGATTATCACAAGAAGAAACAAAAATAATGCATACTAGTTTGCACAGGGTTTCCCCTCTGCCCCCATTATTCTACGGTATTATTTTAGTGCCGAGTGCTGAGTGCCGTAGGCTGATGGAACAAAATGTTGAAAACGTGTCACAGAAGGCAGAACTAAATGACTCTATGACCTTTCAGTGACATGCCATCATAAGATAGTGAGAAATTTGCATGCAGTCCAAAAAGCTTTTTAAAATTTACTCAAATTTATTTATACTACACAGATTTAGATTAAAATCCTACTATTTTCTTCAAAGAGTTCTGTGTTATCTTTCAGGAAAAGAAAATCTGTTGCCAGAACGTCTAAAAATTAAATACAAAATCCACTTGAAAAGACCCAGTTTCAGAATTGCAATTGTACATGTTTTATTCAGGTTTAACTATATTTTGCATTATACTAGAGCAAAAAGTGATTTTGATATTTTAAAAGAAAGGGATTTTTTGTTTGGTTTCTTTAAAAAAGCTAGTACACCACTTCTCATTTAAATGAACAAAATAATGAATTGCAAATGAAGAGAACTCAGTGAAGCATGAGACCATTTAGCAAAATATTTATACATCCTTACAGATCCTTGTTTCCCTGGAAAGGTTATTTAAGTGTAAATGTGACATTTTGAAGTGTGTGACTCCAGAGAAATCTAAATCAATCATAAGTCATTTATCACTTAGTTACGAAATTTAATGTTTATCTTCATTCTCACCCTCATTTAAAGAGGTCTTGTCCCTGTAATTATTGGCTTTGAGTCTGAGTACTTTTTCCAGGCAATTAACTTCTTTCTTGCTTACATATGGCCCAGACTGGGGTCTGTTCTTCTGTAATAAATACAGATTTTAATAAAATTAATAACCCATTTTCAGTCATTGATATGTCAGTATTTTTTTCAAATGGAATTCGACTGCATTTGGCACATTTATTGTGTCTTTATCACTAACTTTATATCCTTAGCAGTCATTTCAGGTAAGCAGACAAACTATGGTCTGTAGCTACACAGTCTGCTTGGGCTTCCCCTTAAGACAATTGGTTAAAAAAGAACAAAAGTTAGTATATCCTGTGCACGAGCAGAATAGACTGTGTGTTCACTAATGTAAATTTTGTTTCTATGTTGTTCATAGTTCCCCAGCTTGCATTCATTTCAGTTATGCATACCTATTACCTGCACAAATACAGTGCTCTTGCAACTATATATATCTCATAATGTTTGAGGACGATACCTTGTGCTGTTTTCATACACAAATTGGGGAAATATTTCCTCTACTCCCATGCCCCCAACCCCNCCAAAAAAAAGAAAAAAAAAAAAAGAAAAACCATGTCACCGCATGATTAGGAATTTAAAGCTTGGTTAAAGGTTGTATGTACATACTGGATCAAAAAGGCAAATTATGTTTACACCAACAGCATTAATCCTAACTGTGCTTTTCTTAATCAGAAACTGTTTAATTCTAGCTTGGTTAGGGAAAGGGAATTTACATATTTTTTTTTGTTTGGTTTGGTTCAGTTTGTTTGTTTTACAAAATTCATTTTACAGATGCTTCTGAAGGAAACGGTAGCTTTGATGTTGCAAAAAACTGCCTTTTCACCAGGAGCAGTTTATTACTGTACAAGAGAACACAGAGCAGCAGTGTCAGGCTCTGCCGGTAGGAACTCTGCCCAAATGGGGCAGAGGTATACCTCTAGGTTATACAACTCTTTCTTCACCAAACTGTGTCAGATAAGCAGGCTATGGGAAACAGCAACAGCCATTGAAATCCCTGAGATAAGGAGGCTCTGTCACAAATTGTAACTGTTTCTTAACCAGAGAGGCCTGCAAAGGCCTCTGAGATGTTAACTGTTTTGCTTCCCCAATGGAAATGTGAATGATTTTGGCCACTCAGATGTGTACTGTTGTGGTTTAGTCCCAGTAGGCAGCTGAGCACCACACAGCTGCTTGCTCCCTCTCCCCAGGTGGGATGGGGAGAGAATCTGAAAGGTAAAAGTTCAAGAACTCATGGGTTGAGATAAAGACAGGTTACCAGGTAAAGCAAAAGCCGCACGCACAAGCAAAGCACAACAAGGAATTCACTCGCTGCTTCCCATGGGCAGGCAGGTGTTCAGCCACTGCCAGGAAGGCAGGGCTCATCACGCATAATGGTTTCTTGGGAAGACAAACGCCATCACTCCCAACGTCCCCCCCTTCCTCCTTCTTTACCCCAGCTTTTATGGCTGAGCACGATGCCACATGGTGTGGGTCATCCCTTTGGCCAGTCTGGGTCACCTGTCCTGGTCCTGTCCCCTCCCAGCTCCTTGTGCACCCCCAGCCTCCTCGCTGGCAGGGCAACACGAGGAGCTGAGAAGTCCTTGGCTCTGTGTGAGCACTGCTCTGCAGCAACTGAAACCATCACCACTATTTTCATCAAAAATCCAAAACACAGCATTGTGTGAGCCTCTACAAAATAAAATTAACTCTGTCCCAGCCAAAACCATGACATGTACCAAAGCCAGATCAGAAAGGAGAAGGGTGTAAGCTTCAGTTCTGACCCTGTACTACCCAGGCCGCGGAAACACTGCATTATTCATCTCTCCAGCAGTAAGCCAGACCTTCACAGCACGTATTTGGCTGTTGCCAGTGCTTTGAAATAATTTCTGAGGCCAGAACACACCTTCTACACAAGTAATGTTCATCAATAAAGGAGAATGTATTTCTTTTTGTTCAGTGGAAATTATCTGAAACAGTAACACTGAGTTTTTGGAAAGGCAAAACCAAATAACAGAGGAATCCCATGCATTTCCCTCAGATACTATATCTGGTTCCACAAGCCTTACAGAGTTTGGATGTCTGAATGACCAGAATTTCTGGTCAGAATGGAAAGTAATTATTCTACCGTTGGGTTATCTTGAGATGGATAATTCCTTGTTAATGATAATTCCCTTACTGAGAAGAAAGTTTTCTTCTTCAAAGTTATTATGGGACAGTAAACCCAGTTTCCTTCCATTTCAGTATTGAAGTGGAACTGCAGCCTACCTGTCTGAGAGCAGGTTGAGCTGCCTTCTGCTACAGCTGCAAGGCATACTGCTCAAACCTGCCTTTTGTAACAAAAGAGCATCCCTCACCTCCACCGCACAGGCCTTTTCTTTTAGGTCTGTGAACTATACATTCATAGCATTACTAAAGGGTGCTTAGAGATTCCAAAATTTGGGTGCAGATTGGTTTTGTACTGCAGTCAATAATCTATGGAAATGCATCCTGTAATACTGATTTTTTTTTTTTTTTTTTTTTTTGGTTATGAACAGTCTATAATTGTAGGGTTAGTTTACTAAATAAATCAAATTTTCAGTTTCCAATTGTTTAGGAGAGAAAAAACACAAATAAAAATAATTAACATTTATTAATATCTGGTCTAACACAAGCTCCAAATGATTGACAAATTCTACAGTATGTTAAATCAGATCACCTGTACACAGCTATCTCATGGGACTCCTAATCATTTTTGGTATCACTGGTATCTATCCCCACCCTCAAATTCCTGTGTTGCCTTTGGGAAAACAAACAAACAAACAAACCACTCAGTCAGGAGGAAGCTCATGCCTTAAGCAGCTGGTCTCATTTATGAGGAAGTGGGCTTTTCGGTTCCTTATCCAGCTTACAGATTACACTTCTCTGATCTTTGTCCTATCCAGAAGCTGCCTGGTGGTATGTTACGTTACAATGTGCCTAGCTGGCAATTCCCTCTGTGCACCTCTGTACAATTTCCTTGTACGTTTTTTTGTTTTGTTGTTGTTGTTGTTGTTTATGTACAGACTATCAGAGATGTGGGTAAGGGAGAGGCTGTGACACCACACAGGAACACACACAAACTAATACAATAGTATGACAACAGGTTTCCTATTATCTTTCTAATCTTTCAGAAATATTTCTACCGACATTTACATCTGAACTATTCTTTGTAATTTGGTAGGTTTTACTTTTTTTACTGGCTTTGAGAAACCAGGTCTGCACATAAGGCAACAGCTTCAGCATGAAAGTATAAAGCAAATTCAAGTTTATATAACAGGATTTCCAATTAAATTATTATGCAAACTTTTTATTTTTTTTTTGTTGTTGTTCCTAAATCCTGTTAATGTACCTACTGAATGCAAAGAGGCAAGGGAATTACATGGAAAGAGAATGCAAAAGAGCAAAAATGGAGGGGGAAAAAAAAAGGTCATCGACTAATGGTGGCACGGACACTGTAAAAAAACATTAGGAAGAGATAAAAATATACATTACTTTCCAGAGCTTTGACACAAATAAGTCAAATGTTACCGAGCTACTGAGTGGCCTGAGAACACACAAACCTGGAAACAAAATGATTACATATATGTTTAATCATATTTAGCAATTACACTTAAATACAGGAGTAGCTAGCTTATCTACTTCAATTTCTCTCTCCCCAGGCAGGGATTCTCTACTACTATGTATTTATGCTAAAGCTTATAAAAATATGCCGTAGCGTAAGTTGGCCTTTAAATACCAACAAATAGATGTAATTAATATAATAATTAGAAAACCTTCAAATTTGTTTAAGAACTCTTCATGGTTGAGTGTTTTCTTGTTTTGTTTCTTTTTTTTTTGGTTACATTTTTAAGTATAACTTTGTGTTAATTGCTTAAAAACATTATGGTCATAAGAAACCCCCTCCAACAATTTATCTGACATTTTACACTTCCATAAAAACACTCCAGGGTGCCCATTACTGTATGATATCAGCATGCATACTAAACTCAGTGTAGGTGAGCTGTGTTAATATTATGCTTCAACAGCACACCCTGGAGCGTCTTATTGCTTAAATGATGGAAAGGTCAACCATTTACAGCACACTATCATGTTTCACAGAAAAATTCTGCATTATTATTCTCTGTTACTTCATCCTTTCGGGAAAAGTGGTTGCAAGGAAAAATAACAAACACAATTCAATTAAACCAGCTTTGTTAAAGTGCTAATATGCAGCATAATCTTGTAGTTCTCTTTGGGTAGTAAGGTCACATCCTTTCTATACACTGTTAGCATAAATTATGTATCAGTGGAAAATCCAGTAAAACCTCCAGTCAACAATCTATGTAGATATTAATATTTTTAAATAAAATGGAAGGACTGAATCTTGCAGAGGCTGAGATGTTTGCTGCAGAATATATTAAGGTTAACAATGAACAGAGCAGTATTAGGGAGGAAAAAAAAAAAAAAAAGAATTTTAGCATCGGTGTGCCCTTACGCATCTCAGCTGCTTCAGTGCAGGGACTTCCTCCTGCAGACATCCCGAGAATCCCTCTAGGTAATGGCACACTACGGTGGAGCAGAGTGGAAGAACCTGCAGCCAGGATGGATGTAGCATGATTGTTCCATAAATAACTATATACTTGTGGTCTCCAGAACTGTTATTCTAGTAATAACCTTTGGTAATAAGTATCCAAAAGGAAGATTTTTATTAGTGCTTTCTCCACTTACTGTGCTTTTAATTAATTCAACCAGTTTGTCATGCAGCTGTTCTACATATTGTGAAGACTAAGACTGTACAAAATATAATTCCTCCTGAACAGTACTTAATCTTTGACTCAGGTTCCACAACATTTGACTGGTCCTACAAGGATCTATCATGGAAAACTAAACAGGGATTCTGAAAGCAGAGTATTTTTGCTCAACAAGGTAAAAGCTCCAATTTTCTTGGGAACCCAGCTGTCGTTCCAGAACAAAAGAAATTTTCTCCAGCTACGTAGGGGGGACATCGTTTATGCCAGTACCCAGCATTATCCATTCTGTGGTACTAAGGCTTTTCTAGAAGGTATAGGATCCTTTTCCTCTGCCCGTTCTTCCTGAAGTTGCAGCAGTAATCATAACAAGATGCCCTCTGATCGACTCTGTATCACTCTAGAAGAATTCCCGGAAGGTTCCTAAAGAAGGCTATAGGCACAAACTGCTTCCTAAATGCAAGCGAAACAGCCTTTACTCTCTGCAACAGAACACCACCCCTTCAGCAGTACCACCTCAGCTGGGCCTTTAAGATACCTCTGAAAGAACCAAACCAAACACACATCCAACTTTAGTTTTTGTCTGCCATCCTCCTGACACTGTCTTCTCTCAAAACCCCTGTTAGTGCTGAATCCCAATACTGCTTTTTTTGTTTTGTTACTGTCTATGGTGGATAGAGCACAGTAGGACCACCCTGGCAATACGCAAGGGTTCATCACTAGAGTGTTACCAAGCATGTGTGCTGGAATACATGCAATAGTGATTTCTCCTCTTTTCTACAAGTTCCATTTGTAAGTTTAAAATAATGATTGGTCCAAATTCCCAAGTATTAGTTGAAAGGGAAGTGGGAAACCTCCTTCAGAGTTAAAAAGTGCCACCATGGATACAAATGTACTTCAGTTAGAAGAATGCAATGTTTTTCGCGATTATAATAAGCAGCAATTATGATGGTATCAGTAAATTTTGAAGTGTAGAAAAAGTTACTTACAAGGTGTAGATTTGTTTTTAAATTTCTTTAAAGTGGTCCCAGTAAGGCAGGTCTCTTTGCTCCTTAAACCTTTTAACTTCCTTTAACCTAAAACATTTTTTCATTAACTCTAAGAGGCTTCCTCGATCAGAACAGCTTTAAAAATTCACACATACTTTGAGTAATGATAACTTTAGTGTTTCATTTATGTGCTGCTGTTATTTCTTCTTTTGTTTTTCATGTCTTTTATTAGGTATTTTTCCAAAAAGCAATAGCACTGTGTGTAAATACATAAGTAAAAAATAAAATAAAATAAAATAAAAAGCAAAAAGCTACATTTTCGCATACCTTTCTGATTCTTTTTTTTTTTTTTCTACACTACAAATAGGGACTTTTTGGGTACACTGGGAAAGAACACAACTCATATGCTGTGGCAGGTTTTTTAGGACAATAAATTATTATTATTTGAAAGTGGTTCATGAGTAAAATGTTACTTCTTTTTCCACACCTAAAGGGAAATGCTTCTTTTGCCTGGTATACAGAGATAAGAGACACATTGATATTTCTCGTAGCTTTTGTGCCCTATCCAAGGGTTAGGCAGGCTGCTATTATCTTGAGACCAGCAGAAACCATAGCCTCCCTTCTTCCTGCCAGCGTGTTCACTTTCCAACACAGTTCCTAATAGAAATAAAACCAAATGTAGATGCTTCAAGCATTATTCATGAAATTCAGCAGCCATTTATTAACAAATCTTATAAAGTTTTTTCTTAGAGTAAAAATGCACGTGTAGACACACGTATAGCAATACAACATTTTACTTTAATCCAAACAATACAAGAAAGTGAATCTCAGAGGGCCTCCATGTAACAAAACCCAGACCACTCCCTCCTTTCAACACCACACAGGCGTTTCTTTGACTCCAAAGTTAAAGAAGAGTGCTTCATGCTTTAAAAATCTAGCTCTAACCCTGATTTACTGTGCTTATAAAGAAAACATATAAATACTCATGAATATGCATTTGTCCTTTAAAGTACTTCTAGAAAATTCCCCTTACTTTATCAGTCACTTAAGGCCTTCTCTCATGCAGTGCTATCCCAAGACTACACTGCAAAATAGGCATCCAATGCAGATAATTTAACACCTCCAAATGCTAGAATTTATGCACTCCTAAACAAGCATTCTGGATTTATATAACATTCCAAGCAAGGCAATGCTTTAATCAAACATGTGCATGCTGAAACTTGAAACAGCTATAAACAATCTTAACTATACCAATCCCACTGTCACGTTGCTGTCTTCAAAGCACCCATATTACCATCCTTGAATTCTATGAAGTCATGGACGATTCAAGTTTGAGACTCACTTTGAAACCAGTTACGCTTTCTTAATTCCACAGGCAAATCAGTATAACAGACAAGCTAATTTTAGAAGCATTAGCTTTGTCAGGCAAGTATTTTGGAGTCAAAATTCCAGGGGGGGGCTGTGTGTGGGGGCTTTTTGTTGTTGTTGTTTGGGGTTTTTTTGTTTTTTTTTTTTTGTTTGTTTCTGTTTTTTTGGTGATAAAATATGAATAATCTCAACCAACCATTCTGTCTCCAAATTCCTACTTAAGGCCTTTTCTACATGACATTCCAGGAAAATCTCCCCTCTCTTCATTTGGAATTACTGTCAATGCTTCCCGAAATAATAGAATTAGTCAAGTATTTACGGATCCTTTCCCACCAAAGGAAGAACCGTCAAGTCCCTCACAGAAGCTGAAAGTCAAGTAGCATCCAACATGATAGTGTAGATATAAAACAGGTGAAGTACAAAGATGCAGAAGCTTTCCTTTCTGAGATGATATATGCAATAGTCAATTATAAAAGATTCACTGGTCTTCCTTTGGTTATTTTTGTGTAATATACTAACTAAACAGAAAAGACGGAAGGAGGAAAATATATATATGTATTTTTTCCCCCAAATCTTCAGACCATTAATCTGGAGGAAAGTGTTGCTACAAAAGCATCAGCAAACCCAAAGAAAAGTAAAATGGCGAAGTTGCAGGAATAAAAAGGAGTAAAGAAGCGTGTGCATGCATGCACACACACAAATATCCAAGCTATGAGGGATGCTCACTCATTTGCAGGTTGCACAACCTTTCAGATATTTGTAAGCATTAATCCACTAAGACAAGCTAGGAAGTATAATAAGTAAAATGCACATACTGACTTGGTATTCGTAATTATGTATCAGGAAAACTAACTCTTGATAAAAGGTACTCGAGTAAAGCTGTTGCATCTGGTCAAAGAGCAAAGATGGCTTGCAGTAAGGAATAACAGCAATGAAAGTGCACTGCTAATTGCAATGAAGGGTCAAAGTGGCAGTTTCAAAGTTTAATTAATTAAGCATAAGGTTTTCAAGGCAAATTACCAAAGCATCTAAAACATCCTTCTACATACAAACAATGGTGACTTTCCTCCCATCAAGAATTTTAACTCCAGATTTCTACAAACAGAAATAAAACTTGGAAAATAGGCAATAGAAAAAATAATCTCTTTGTTATTTTCCAAAATAATACCACCATATGCCCTCCCCCCCCAAAAGGTAATAAAATAATACTTACATTTCAACTACATTTAAATCAGTCACTGTTTCTGCAGCAGAGATTAATCTTTAAGTTAAGACACTATTTAAAACTGCTAGAAGAAATTAGCTAGCATCAGGAAAGGGAGAGGGCAGTGAAGAGAAAAGCCTGCTTCTTGTTCATCTTTCAGAAGATTGACTAACCTCTACTGAGAGTCACATAGATGTTTACACATATCAAGCCATTTTCCCTTCACACACAAAGTACTGAATACGTACATTTATATGAACATGCCCAAGCTGTTTAAAATAAATAAATATTTTAAAAATAGCTCTTGTCCTTAAGAAGTTCTTAAGCTATATACCAGTAAACTATCACCTACCATTATTAGAATCTCTAATAACACGAAAGAAATTAGTCACATCTGGACCTTGTTTTAAAATTTGCTTGACTGAAAGAACATTTACTGTCATAGTTATCCTGGGACTGGGACACAAAGTAATATTCTTTGAGGTCAATTATACAATCATGCTAATGCAAGTATATTCCTATGCTGAGTTGTGCATACGAAAACACACAACTATTCAATTCTTCAAAGGAAGGATATAGATTTGGGTAGGTAGATCTCTTAGAGAGGCAAAAATCCTAACAAAAATAATAAACATAGATATTTGAATCCCTAAGCAGAGCAGAGAAGAATTAAGGGGAAAAAAAAAAAAAAAAGGAGTTTAGGAGTAAGACTAAATCTTTGTTTGACCGTTTGCAAAATGTCTGAAAATATTCTCATTCTGTGACCAGGATTCCCTTATGATATTGATAACTACCATTGACAGTGAAGAAGGAACCACTTATGACCTACCTCAGTGAAATGCAACATTAGAACAGCCTATTTAATATCTCCATCAATAACCCACAGAAAAGACAGAATGCACCACTAAGTTTGCAATGACACCAAATTAGAGGGAATAGTCAACACACTCAAGGTCATCCAGGAAAACCTCGGCAGGCTAGAGAAATGGGCTAACAGGGACTACTTGAAGTTCAGCAAGGACAAAGCCGAGTGCCGCCCCTGGGCAGGAAGCACCAGAGCAAGGACACAGGCTGGGGCCTGCCTGGCCGGGAGCAGCTCTGCGGGAAGGGAGCTGGGGGCCTGGGCAGACACAAGCTGGGCATGGGCCAGCAGCGTGCCCGGGCTGCGGGGGCAGCCAACAGTGCCCTGGGAGCTGTATTCACAGGGCAACAACCAGGACATAAGGGAAAGGATTACTCCCATCTGCTCAGCACTTGTGAGAACACATCTGGATACTCTGTCCAGTTTTGAGCCCCTCAGCACAAGACAGACAGACAAACTGAAGTGAGTTCAGTGGAGGGTCCCCAGGCTAGTCATAGCTGTAGCATTTGCCACGTGAGGAGAAGCTGAGGGTCTGGTGCTTGTTCAGCTTGGTTTACTGAGATACAAAAGCAGCTTTCAATACGTATGAGGAATCACTGAGAAGATGTAGACAGGCTTTTTGCAACAGGGCATAAGTTAGAGGAGGTGAGATAACGGACATAAATTGAAAAAGGAGTTCATATAAGGAAAAACAAGTCACCGTGGGGACAATCAAGCAGTGAAGCAGGTGCACAGAGAGATCTAGGAATCCCCATCCTTGAAGGTTTTCAAGATCAGGCAAGACAAAACACTGAGCAATCTGTTCTGAACCAATTGTTTGCACTGCTTTGAGCAGGATGTTATATTGGATGATCTCCCAAGACATCTTCCAACCTGGTTACAGAGTGAAGACGTATAAAGTCTAGAGGATCGCTGTAAAGAAAACAGACTCAGTTCCCTAGCAGAGCCAGTGAATCATGCCCTTTATAATAGTACAACTCCTAGTTTGAGGCAATTATCTTCTCTCCAGTAAATTCAGGACTGATCAGCAATGCCTTTGAAACAGTGAAAGGGAACTTCCAGAACAGTAGCCATATAACAGCATCCACAGTTTAAGGCTAGCAATTTGATTCAAAAAAAAAAAAAAAAAAAAAGTCTGTTATTTTGTTTGTTGCTTTTTTAAAAACAATTAAAAAATCGAACTGCAAAAAGCTTTTAAGAATATTTACTCCATCGTGATTATCAAAAAAAACAACACACACTCCCTCTCACTAAGCTATGGAATCATCTAAATTGTAAGGAAATACAACAAATTGGGCAATAAATTTTCTTAGAGGCTTCATATTCTTCTACAGCATATTTCTAACATCGCAAAACTTCAGAGAAATCTGACCTGAAATATTACACATGCATTTCTGCATACACACACACATCCGCCTTTATTCTTAAGAAAGTTCATATTTTCCACAAATTGCTAAATATTAATCTTTTCCCAAATAAAAGTAGTGGTCCTAACAGACAGAAGGAAGGTAGAATGCAAGAAAACATTCTGCAGTGACTGAAGGACCAGAAGCAGGCAGTTAGTTGGCCTCTTCATTTTTCATTATGCTATCAGTGCTCTGCAGATTTTCGTACTTCCAAATCTTTATGTTAACTTTATGCTTGCTCTTCTAGATGGTGATACTGCCTTCGTCTTCAATTTACCTGCCTCGTCCTTTACTCTCACAAAGTCTTTTATTTCACCACATCAAATCAAATGATGGTTACTGATGCGGCAACCAGTTCTCTCTCTCTATTTCACAGATAATATCAAGAGGGACAGAAAGGAATTACTGTGATGAAAGGACAGAAGAGGCATTCAGCTGTCTTGATTTGCTACCAAAGCCTTCTGCAGTTCTGTTCTGAAGATCAAGTAGCTCATTTCAGAAACAGATCTTTTTATTACAAAAGTCTATTTGCCAAAGGTAGTCAGTTGGCATCTGCGCTATTTCATGAGGGTTACAGCTCCAGACCATTGTATACTACTGTTCTTTTCTCTGTTATCTCTTTAAAAATTTTCATTTAAATAACGAATTAATACTATAATATAAAAACTTTTTATAAAAGCATCCTCAGCAGTTATCTTTTTTTTTTTTTTTACCAGGTATATGATAGCTTACAGTTTTAATACAAACAGAAGAGCACAGAGCTAATCAAAACAAGGTATTGGTGGAGAGTAGATTTAATCTTTTTGGTAAAAAAAAAAAGAAAGAAAAAAAGAAAAAGCAGTATTCAACCCACTTTTTAAGTGGGCTGGTTGTTTCCTGGTGGGAACTGAACTTAACTAAATCTAGATGTTTTAGCAGGACAGGTTTTAGAACTATTTGCAGATGAGCCATTAACCTGTATAGTTTCAAATTCTCAGCTTGAAGTAATTACATAATTCAAGATTTTATAGTTAGAATTTTAATCAAGTTTGAGATACTTTTGCAATAAATACAGTTGAACTATGCAGAAATATTTGTTCTGGTGCTAGCATTTCATATAGTTTCTTTTGCTCCCTGACCAAGAACGTATCACCAAAATCT
>VXAL01009492.1:63919-78042 GCA_013399475.1 Chauna torquata | reverse complement strand
GGGGGGGGGGCAACAAGCAAAAAGAAGTTTGTTTTCTACTTATTTCTTAGTACAATTATCCTTCAGTATTTGCTGTTGTCATGTTGCCATATGCCATAAAACAGATTCCAAGACTGTCTCCCATAGACACATCAAAGTTTTTATTACAAGTATACCTTTGACTTAAGTATAGTGTACACAATAGTTATTCTGAAATGATGCCGTTTTTAACGAAGAGACAAATACAATGAGTTTATAAGTACCTTAAGAGCTCCCTGTGGAATTCGAGCTTCTGAAGAACCTTTGTGAATACAGTGACATTTAATTTACACCACTCATAAGACACATTATCAAGCACTACACTTTCTCTACCAGCATAACAAGAAAATATTTTGTCACAGTTATTGCAATCAGTCAACATGAAGTATTAATGCTTACTTAAAGTGACAAATAGTGCTCAGATAATCCCACCAGTTCTCAGCATTGCTAATGAGAGATCAAACCCAGGAGTATTGCATGCACACACTGAATAATGTGGCAAAGGCATACCAATGAAAAGGCAGAGGAACGTAAAGGGAATCTTCTTAATCCAGTGGAATTTGATGCTCAACTAATGGACAAAACAGACCGAGGAATTTAAAAAAAAAAAAAAATCTGTTCATTCATTAAGCTCTGACACTGAGCAAAAAAACATTTGACTAAGGAAGCCTTAAGCAGAGACTGGACTTGAGACTGAACTCCTCATACCTGGCATGGAATAAACAACAGTGCCAGAGGAACTGAGATTTCCGTATTCCCCGAGCCCTCGCACTTTCCCCCTTCGCATCCCGCTCCCGCCACCTCCGGTAAGCGCTGCAGCCCACCCAGCGCGCTCCCCGCACGGCAGCAGCCCCCCGGGCGGGGGGCAGGCAGAGGGGGCCCCGAGCGCCCGCCGCTTCACCTCCTGCAGAGCAAGGCGGGCCCGTTTGTTATAACCACCGAGGATGCCAGAAATTTTCTCTGGAGAACGCTGAAATGCACCCTAAAACAAAAATACACTAAGGGTTGGGGGGATAAAACAGGGAGAAGATGGAGGGAAAGAGGACGTGATGCCCAAGTCCAATCTATTTCTAGAAGTCTGTAACGAACCTGATTTAGAACTACTGACCTCCTAGGTCTCTGCAACAGCAAAGCAAGCACTTGTGCGGGACGCGGGTGCCCGGCGGGGCTGCTGCGTGAGGCGAGGCCGGGGCTGCCCCGTGCCGGACACAGCCGGTTCCAGCCGGCTCCAACGGCCCCACCGCAGGGCACGGCCGGGCCCCGCAGCCACGGGTGGGCGCCTCGGGGACAGCCTGGGGAGGAGAGGGCACGGCGCTGCCCGGCAGCCGGGAGAAAGCCTGGGCAGAAACGGCCCCGCCGGCACCCAGGGGAGAGGAGGAGGAGGAGGAGGAGGGCAGGAGGGGCTCCGGGCGCCGGGGCAGAGGTCCCCCTGCAGCCCCCGGGCAGCAGCCCCGGGGCGCTGGAGCAGGTGCTTCCCCACAGCAACCAGCCAAGGTCAACCCACCACAGCAGTTTACATTGCTATTGGCAGAAACATTACCAACGTAGTTATTGCGAAATAGTTATTTTTGTGTAGAGCTAATTACATCCGACTACAAACAGATAAATTTCTGTTAATGGGCCAAATGCATTTCTGAGGTTTTTTTTTTCTTTTAAACCTTTTTGGGGGAGTTTTAAGGATGATCATTATATTCCAATAAAGTAATAATAATATAAGACATTTTACTCAGGCTCTCATATGAAAGAGTAAAAATTTGCACATTTACAGAGTACTCACCCATACCCCCGAAAGGTTTAAATGTCTACGTGAGTACATGCAATATACAGAAAACTGTAGGACACAGTTTTATTTTATTATGGTAACTAAAGACAGTCCCCCACCACAAGTTGGACGAAATACAAAAAACATTTCAGCCTTTCAAATATACAGCACTACCTTTAATTATTCTATTCCAGAACGGCTTTGGCTATTTTCCTGTTATCCACAGTCACGGTGTTTTGATTCAAGTTTAACACACCTCCTTGATTCCAATATCAACATCAAAGGAATGGCAAATAAATTTTGCATTTGCATAGGGGACAGTGAGATTTCAGAGAGGAACTTGCTGTACACACCAGTAAATGGATTATATCCATTTTTAAGATGCAAATATTTATTTTGGAGTGTGATGCTCAAATTCACAGTTTATTCAGGAAAACTAGGTTAACTACAGAGATTCTTACTAAACTAAGTTTTCAGCAAAGGCCAAATATCCCTGCTCTCACAGAATGCATCTTATGCACAGTGACTGGGGGAAAAAAAAAGAACTTGGTGACTAAACTGATCTTTTTAAAATGTATTTCTTTCCACATTGTAAACTTTTCCTTGGTTTTATTTTACTACAATGCCCAAGTAGAAATAGGTAAAAATTTAAGAATACACCATACTACATTTACTTTCTGGATTTATTATAAAAGCATCTGACATCCTTACTTGCTTTGCTTGAAAGAAAACAAATAGGAAAGGTTTTCCTCCCTAAAAGTTCCAACAAAATGTTATAAACATTAACAAGAATCAGAAGATATTGAAGTATGAACTACAATAAGATCAAGCTGTTGCTAAGGGAAGTCTGAAAATGTCTGAATGGAAAAGGTAATGAAATAGTAATATATTAAAAATATAAAGGTTTTTTTGCTTCAATTTGTGGCAAGAGAGTATAGCTACTATTGCATATCTAGTGCAAATTCACAGCTGAATAAAAAAAAGCTACTTCTGAGTTGAAAAGAACAAGTCCCAACAGGTAGAAATTCTTCACAGATTGTAAAGGCACTTGGTCGTCAACAAGGACAGAGTGCTGTGTGACACTTGATTATGCAAACCCTTTTGTTTCCCCAGGTACTAGAATAGAAATGCAGTCACTTGAGTTTGGTGTAGTTGAAATAAGGAACATTGATATGAAAGACTGCTGAACAAATAGTATCACACACACAGTTATAATAGTGATGAAATCATTTTGATTCAGAATCACTTTATCAGAAGGCATGTAATGCCATGCAATTGTCATGTATTTATAATACGTAAGGGCTGGACAGCAAATGATAAAATATAAACAGAGAACTTGAGCAACAAGTGATTGCCTGAATTCCTCATTTAGTGTGGTTCTCTGTTCTTAAAGAATCAATTTGCAGTGTAATTCATTTTCAAATAATTTGAAGATTTCAAACAGTGTTAGTCAATACATGTGATAGGATAAAACTGAATAGCCTGGGAAAGACTACTGGAGGTTGTTTTTTTCATTTTTAGATCTATGCAGAAATACAAGCAAATCCTACATGCAGTTCTTATTACACTGACTAAAATTTTGGAAGTCCCGTATCTGTTTTTCATCACACAGTTAAAGTAATTATATAATTCATTTTTCCCTTATTTGACTTTTGTTTGTTTGTTTGTTTGTTTTTTAAATATCAGCTGGGTGTTCTGCTTCCTCAGTTGCATTAGGAGTCAAGCTTAGTGGTCCTCAGCAGAACTAAAATGAAGAGTAAGTGTGGACCACAGTACTTACACAAACTCCTACAACTCTTCAACTTTCCTGTCGGAGTTCAGGACAATGGAAATTAATTAGGTCTGTCAGCTCACTGGTTTCTGATGTAATGTTCTGTAATTAGTTAATCATAACTTTCTGCCCCAAGTCTAGAGTAGGTGGTTTCTCAGCTAAACATTGTGCACTCATGAAGCAGCAGCAGATTCAGCAAGATGTATTTATTTAACATTTGCTTCCCTTGAACCAAGGCATAAATCCATGCATAAGGAGTGACTGAACCTGAGATTTTGGTAACATTGTAATGCCGCTAAGCATAGGCAACCACAAAGAGATGAAGTGGGTCTTGCAGTATAGTTGTTTGAGCAGGGTACGAGAAAGCGTGTGTGCTGTAAAAAATGCAAGATGAGAACCAAGGATTAAAGCAGGCAGGAAAGGCACGGTAAAACCAAAATAATCTTGCAGAAGGGTGTCTGGTGCCACTAGAATAATCTTGCAGAATAAGCAAGAAAAATGCCTGACAAAACTAGAATGAGTCATGGTCCAAAAAATTTGGATGAACTATGTCAGAAGCAGGTTGATTCTGCCTATTTTCCTTTGCGGAGGAGACTGACAAGCATAAAGCAATGAAACTGGAAGGATGGGGGAAGAAAGTAGTAGTCCACTGCAGTTCTCTCATTGAGAGCTCTCAAGCCTCATTACTTTGACCTCTGCAGCTAAGTCCAGCAAGGACCACAGCTATCAGTGCTAACTTTCTGGCATCAGCTCCTTGGTATAGTATACTCACAGGTAATTGCAGACAAACTTTTTAATGACTAATTGTATTCTCTATGGAGTGAAAACAGTGGATAATAGTTAAGAACTAATCATTAGCAATGTGTATTGTTAATGAATGTCAATCCAGGCAAGTGTTGATCTGAAATTTGAAACTCACCTGATTTGTCAGTCTTTTAAACACTGAAGAGTGATTCCTTATATGCGTACAGATAGACATGTATGTATGCAGTTGCAAAAACTGCACAAATCCCAGATTACCTATCTTTAAGGATTAGACAAAAAAAAAAAATCCGTTCAGTGCTGCATGACGTACCTCAAAGAATCAAACCGTACAATCATTCCTCAGAGGTGATATCCTAAAGGAAAATAACAAAGTGTGCCTTTTTCTGGGAAACAAAAAACAAAAAGGTTTCAATAGTAATGACTAATTACTGGTCTCCCAGTTTTGGCATTGGAACTGGCTGCTGCTAAGTGCATAACATTGGGAAAAACTCCATGTTTCTGTCTTGTAGTTCTCAGACTAATTAACCGCTTGTGTTTTGGTGATGTATGTCCTCGGTTCCCAAGAAAGGCTGACATGCATACAATGAAGTTAATTTTTCATAATGTGTCAGATACAGTTACAAAGGGCCTGAAAGGCAGAGTAGATGTGTAATACTATCCTGTAATACAGCGGAGATGCTAGAAGGAATACAATACATTCATTCTCTTAACATTAAATATGCAATGTATGCTCTAGTTGTTCCGACAAGCAAATCTCATTGCAGCTTTAGAACATGCCATACAGGGAAAATACAGAAATGTATCTAGTTGAGTGAGCAAAAGGAGGTCTGTCCCCTAAGGAACAGGATGTGCCACCCGTATCACCAAATGCTTGAATCTAAGGCACAGTTTTTCAGTTGTAGCCTCTCTTCCTCTACTGTTACTCAGGGCCTAAAGCCACTCAGGATCTTTACATTTGTAGAGTAGTAATCAGATATCCTGCTGCAGTGGCTGAATAATCTACTTGTAGAACTTCTTATAGTGAGTAACTGGCTTTTTGACTTCTCTTTTTGAGCATGACTCCATTTTCAGATGGGAGTTTTAAAAAAAGGATCATATGTACAAGGCATTAAAGTTAAATAAGGGACAGGTAAGATGCCACCAGTTGCTGAACAGAGTCCAAAGTTCAGGATTTCATCCAGAGAAGATCAAGCTAGACTTAAAAGTTAAGGTCAAAAAAATCTTATGGATTTTGTTATGAAATACGACCACGGTACCTGGGTACAGAAGTGCCAGTGTGCTTTTTGAGAAAAACACAAGATCTATGTTTTCTGTGGTAATGCTATAATGACAAATAATGCCATATTATTGAAGTTGTTGGTCAGTATTTTGGTTACTAAATGGGAATCCTAGCTGGATCCAAAAGATCATGCTGAGATATGCTGAGGAATGCTAAGATATTTAGAATGTCATTTTATGCCAGACAGCTGTACTTCTGTTTGCTAAATCTGTATACATTCTGCTTGTAATAGCAAAGACTAAGAAGTAGTATTGTACTTTGTTCCTATATGCAGCATTTCTTATGCTTCTCCCTCATCTGCCATCAACTATGTTGTCAGAGATGTCATTAGGAAGTGCAGTGACTTCATCTTCTATCATGAACAAAAGTATCCTTAAGTTCCTCAAGTTCCCAAAATGAACAAACAAACAAACAAAAAACACTCACAGGAAAACCAATACCTACAACAAAAAATGCAACAAAAAGACTGATAAGATTAACGAGACTACCATAGTATAACACAAGGATAAGTATAGCTTGTCTGATGTTGACTATCCCACCACTTTTCCAAGTGCTGTTACACATCACAGGGGTGCCTAATTTTTCTTCTACAGATATACAGCTCAATCTGATGTCTCAGCTGGCAGTCTTAGTAAGACAAGTACAAACTAGTTACTAGATGATGAGAACAAAGACAAGTGGCAGTGGCAGAAGGGAAGAGTGAAACACTAAGTAAATCTGAACAAACACTGAGTAAAAGGTAAAGGAACAAGTTGTAAGAAGACTAGCCTAGGATACTTAACATAAAGCTGCCTGAAGTGTGGTAGATCCAGAAGTTTGCCTTTCACACAGGAACATTACAATGAATTATCACTGTTTACCAGGTAGAGTATGAAGTGTATAAAAACAAGCCTTTCCCGCCATAAAAATTAAATCGACAAGGAAAATATTACTATAACTCCGTACAGTTTTCTCATTGTTGCTCAGAATAAAGGGGAATTACACCTTGAAATAATCTAATGTCAAAAAAAAAACAAAAAAAAACCACCTACCAAAGCACTGAAACATAGATAAACTCATCCATTAAAAAGTATTATAAAATTAAAATTTAATTTAAAATACCTTTTGGGGGAGGTGAAATGTCCTGCCACAGACAACATTGGAAAACATTTATTTTCAGGTAGCTTTATCCTTTTTTGCCTTATAATTTTTGCTTGTCTCACTCTACTCATCACTGTCCTCAGCACTGCTGTGGAATCATTCCAGGAACAATATATATAGAAGAAAAATGCTTTTCTTCCATAATTTCACTATTACATTTAACATCCCATAAATAAAATGATCATACACTTTGCTGAAGTGAAAGGTCCATTAGTTCCCACCAAGAATGCTGTTATGCTTAGCCTTAAGAACTTAAATGCGTAATTTTCATGTTATTAGGCTTGCTCATTAACTTGTCTTCAGTTTACTACAAAGAGCAGGCATATTTAGAAATACCTCTATGTCTTCACAGTACCTATCTATTGACAGTTCAATACACTCCTTTGTGGACTGCATTCCCCACAGAGGTTAGTCTTCAAATGTTTGTGCAAATACTGCCAGTATTTTGTCCTTGTTATAGCAGAAGAGTTCATTTAATGAAATGTCTTACTATCGTTTCAGGCTCAGGTCCTCCACTGCATGTTTTCCTTACACACGCACTTTATTATTTATACTGCTTTCTTCATTTAGCAGTACTGCAAAGACAGCCTCTCTTTACTAAATCTCCAGAAACTGGATGTAGTGTTTTTCCTTGGGAAGGCATACACTAAGGCCCTATGTGAAGTTTCAGAGACTGTATTACGCATCTTTCAATTTTATCTCTTATCAGACATGTGAACTATTGATGTAAGCTGCCATCTGCTTCCTAGCTCCAGTATCTCCAAAATATTGGTATGCAGGGCAATACTAGATAAACGTTTTGATTTTAGCTGATATTATTTTATCTAATATTTTATTTGTGAAGTTTTAGAACAGTCATAGATGGGTGAAACAGATAACTTATAGCTAAAAAAACCGCTAAATTTACACTGAAATTTCATTCAACTTATAGGAACAAACAGAATCAAAACACTTCTAAAGACAGAATAATTTCTATCCTAAATACAGCAAGAGTCTGCAAAGATAACAAAGCAAACACTGATTACCTGAAGTGTCAGAAAACTAAGAGTCAAAAACTAAGCGGTCAGATTTTACCGTCTGACCCCAGTAACCAAGAAGTGTGACCTCAAAATAAGGAGATGCTGTAAACTAATTGCAAATGTATCAAGTTCAACAAAACACCTTAAAGGTCCAAATTAAATAGGTAATCTATGTAGAATTCAACTGGTAAGGAATGGAAGGTACTGAGAATTGTTTCAAGGAAGACCATCTGACAGAGGTCAGATCTGATTTTCCAGGACAGCAAGTTTCTGCGAGCTCTAATAGTATGATTGCAGGTAACGTGGAAAGCCACTTATGTGCTATACATAACTCATTTTACAACTGGAGAGTCATACAGCAAGCAAACCCAGCAACAGAAATACAAGAAAAAAATGGGGTGGTGGGGGGAACAGTATATGTTGAACTTGAGGGACTTTGAACTGTTTTGGAATCTGAACACATAGACCAATAAAAATCAGCAATCTTCTACCAAGGATGCTTGAGAGGTGTCTCCAGAATACAGGTAACTGCTGGAAGGGTGATTCTCTGATGAGTCTGACCATGGCTGCACATGAAAAAAAACAGTGCAGTAATGTGAATAAAGGTAACACTCTCAGTCACTGCTATTTTCTTGTGGGAAGTATCCTAGCTGCATAAGGGTGCATATCCTATGCATATCCAAGGCATGAGAAGAATTGAAACAGAAAACAAGAGAAAAACATACTCTCGTTTAACAACAGAAAACAATGTAAATAGGCCAAAATGACTTGAGAATTTGCCTTCCAGTTTTGTGAAGACTGCAAAAAAGGTCTAAATATTCAGAAAAGCTTGAACAAAAAAAAATAAAATAGGTGAGTGGTATTCATTGGGTTTCTTTCCATAAGCCTATGACGGATGTGAGAGGTGTTCCCATTCTGGATGAGTGGGAACATCTGCTCTTGTCTACAAGACAATAAAAAAAAAAACAGGAAATCGTTTTTATGTATAATAAGGGCTGGTATCCTCAATATGAATATTTATACAGTACTGCTGTACTCCATATTTAACTTTTTGTGCTATAAGACAAAAATAGAAAACGTGGTGCTGCACACAAAGCAAGCACAGAAAAACTGTGGAGTCTGCAGCGTGTTTTAAAACCAGAGTTCAAAGGCCCTACAAACTGGTACCTTTTAAAAGGCAGCTGGAATAGGACCTTGAGCACTCTATTATACTAGCTTGGCTCGTCCTTTAAAACCAATACATCACCACTGTTAGTTCCAGTATATAAAATGACAACAAATATTCTTTGAATTGCTTGTTAAATAAACAGTAACGTTTCCGAGAGCAACAACTCCATTACTAGCTCCATGGTTTTGTCATTCAACTCTCAATAGATCACAGAATCACAAGGTTGGAAAGGACCTTCAAGATCATCTAGTCCAGCCATCATCCTATCACCAATACTACCCACTAAGCTACTAAACCATATCTTGTAGTACCTTGTCCAGGCGCTTCTTAAAAACCGCGAGGGTCGGTGACTCCACCACCTCCCTGGTCAGGCCATTCCAGTGCCTGACCACTCTCTGAGAGAAAAAGTATTTCCTGATATCTAATCTAAATCTCCCCAGGCGCAACTTACGGCCACTACCTCGAGTCCTGTCATTAGTTATCTGGAAGAAGAGGCCGACCCCCTCCTCATCACAACCTCCCTTCAGGAAGTTGTAGAGTGCAATGAGGTCTCCCCTGAGCCTCCTCTTCTCCAGACTAAACAATCCCAGCTCCCTCAGCTGCTCCTCATAAGGCTTGTGTTCCATACCCCTCACCAGTTTCGTTGCCCTTCTCTGGACACGTTCCAGGGCGTCGATGTCTTTCTTGTAGTGAGGGGCCCAAAACTAAACACAGTACTCGAGGTGCGGCCTCACCAAAGCTGAGTACAGGGGGATGATCACCTCCCTGCTCCTGCTGGCCACACTGTTTCTAATACAGGCCAGGATGCCATTGGCCTTCTTGGCCACCTGAGCACACTGCCGGCTCATGTTCAGCCTTGCATCGATCAACACTCCCAGGTCCCTTTCCTCATCACTGTCTTCTAGCCACTCAGCCCCAAGCCTATAGCGTTGCATGGGGTTATTGTGGCCAAAGTGCAGGACCCGGCACTTGGCCTTGTTAAACCTCATCCCGTTCGCCTCAGCCCAGCAGTCCAGCCTATCCAGATCCCTCTGAAGGGCCATCCGACCCTCAGGCAGATCGACACTACCTCCCAACTTGGTGTCGTCTGCAAACTTACTGAGGGTGCACTCAATCCCCTCATCTAGGTCATCAATAAAGATATTAAACAAGATAGGCCCCAGTACCGACCCCTGGGGGACACCACTCGTAACGGGACGCCAGCTGGACTTAACTCCATTAACCACAACCCGCTGGGCACGGCCCTCCAGCCAGTTCTTTACCCAGAGAAGAGTATACCTGTCCAGGCCACGGGCAGACAGTTTCCCCAGGAGAATACTGTGGGAGACCGTGTCAAAGGCTTTGCTGAAATCTAAGTAGACCACATAAACAGCCCTTCCCTCATCTACCAGTCTGGTCACACGATCGTAGAAGGAGATGAGGTTGGACATGCACGACCTGCCTTTCGTGAACCCGTGCTCGCTGGGCCTGATCCCCTGGATGCCATGCAAGTGCTGAGTGATCTCACCCAAGATGATTTTCTCCATAATTTTGCCTGGAACCGAGGTCAGGCTGACAGGCCTGTAGTTCCCCGGGTCCTCCTTGCAGCCCTTTTTGTAGACAGGAGTCACGTCGGCAAGCCTCCAGTCCTCTGGGACCTCTCCAGATAACCAGGAACGCTGATAGATGGTGGAAAGCGGTTTGGCAATTACCTCCGCCAGCTCCCTCAGCACCCTTGGGTGGAGCTCATCAGGTCCCATGGACTTGTGACATTCCAGTTGAAGGAGCACGTCTCTAACCGTCTCTTCCTGGATCTTCCTGGATATACTGCATCCCTAAAACAGCCCCGTAAAAAACACAGCTTGACCAACCATAACAAAAACCATGAAAAACTTTTAGCATTTACTTACTTAAGCATGATTTCCTATTAAACTGTACAGTATTTCTTCTGGCACAAAATATTCTGCACAGTGGTGTTACCATTCACTTTTCAGTAGTATACAAGTCTTACTAAACCGCTTGACTGCAATTTAAATATAAGGCAATTAGGACTTGGGGGGTGGGAGGGGAGAAAAAACGGCTACATTGTAGAGAAATAACTACAAGTTATCACAATCAAAAAGGGTTGAGCTACATAAACAGAAGTCAGTATCTCACAGCTTCTATGTATGTAAACAGGGCAACTCTTCACTGTTAAATTTTACATAAACAGCCAGATTACTCAAACTGTTTACTCAGATGTCAGCATAACTCAAACATGATCATGACATGCAGTTTTACATAGATGTTACTATTTCCCCCCCACTAGCCTTAAGTAAAAGAAGAAATTGGTTATAAAATGAACACTCATTTTGATGGAGGTAGGAGGACAGCAAGACCTAAACCAGACTGCTTTTTGGTCTAGACTTTCACAGACAGTTAGATAACTACAAACAGCTTACAATTTTCTTCATTTCTGCCATGGCTGTTAAAACCACAATGACAAATACAGAAGTGTAACCTTTATTCTTACAAAGATAATTTAAAATGAAAGCATGAAACAGTGAAGGAAAAGTCCACGATACAGAAAACAGTTTCAAAAGGGGGTTCCTGACATGAATCTCTTTTAATGCTGCAATAAATCTGAATATTGACATGATTAGTTAGGGGTAGTTTTGTGATCACAGCTGCATGAAACCTATTAAAGTTTGGAAATCATTAAAAACTTTTCCCTCCAAGAAAGTTTCTAGTTTTACAGTTGCATGTAGAAAAGACAGGAAGACAACTGTTGCCGCAGTAGCTACTAATGAAAATGCAATTTAAACAAAATAAATAATAATAATAATAGTAGTAGTAGTAGTAATAAAAGCAGTAAAGATTTTCAACTGCAGTTATTTTTGAGAAAAAAAAGATTATGTGAGGATAACATGCTTAATGTTAAAAAAGGTAGATGGCACAAACAGAAACCAGACCAACTCTTCTGGCTGCCTTCTACTAAACTGTAGTTTCTCTGAAAACATTTTCAGCTACCTACCATGGGCCCTGCAGGTAAACTAATGAAAATTCTGGGTAATGTCTTAGGTCATTAAAATGAAATCAGATAAGATTGAGCTTTGATGCATATCAGATGCTCTCTATTCTGAATTAAAAACTTCATCACTATAGAAAACAGGAAACACGTTATACACAGGGAAAGATGAAATAATACTGGGCATTCAGTGTGGCAGGCCTCTGAATAGTTTCCCTTCAGATCTCAAAGGGTAACGGGTCTCATTAGCAGTGCCATTCAGTCTCTACAGTGGAAGAGCTCAAAAAAAATCACCCGGAATGTTAAAATTGCTTAACTGTTCTTACATTTACTATTGATCAGAAAAAATACAAGTATTGCAAAGGAGCATAATTTGGCTTGTTCTCCCTACACACTTCCCCTACACAAGTACTAAACAGCTTTGCCATTGCTCCAGTAGCCACTAGATGTCAACAGAGACTAACAGTCTAGTGCACTTTGCTTTGTATTTTAAATGAGATGCAGGGAAATAGATTTTAAGGTATCTTTATATATTGATACATGCTTAAGCAAATGTATACTGCTTGGCTCCATACAAAATCCAATCCAATCCAGTCCAAAATCCAATCAATTTAATGTACTGGAAGAATAGTAATAATCCTCTATACACAAACAGTTCCAAGTTCACACATGCACATGTAAATCATGTTGTAAACATAATTTTTGACGTATCATCTAAGCTACCAAAAGGTGTCAAAATAAGCTGATCTTCCTTGCCTGGATGAGAAGTGAACCGGACTGAGTGCTTACACATTAGACTGTAAAAAAGGCTAGGATAATTCTTCCTTTTCCTGCTTTAAGGTCAGCGCAATTTTACGCAATGCAAGCCAATGAGAAGAGCTGTAGCAGATTTGCCATGACCCACATAGCATATGCAAATAGGACACTTTCACTTTCCATGCTTCCCTTCTTGAGCAGCTTGCTTCTTTGTGACACATTTGTGTCTTGCTGGAGTACCTTTGTGTACCCTGAGTTGACAGGTACAACTGAAGCTTTTTCTTACTTTTGTGCTAATCAGGGAAGCTGGAAGGAAGAGAAATAGAATTTTCCCACTGAGAAGGAAAAAAAGCTGAGAACTCCTTCATTCTGACAGGAAAGGGGAGGCTAAAACTTGCACTGCCAAGAACTAGAAAATTAATGACCCTGTTTCTCTTTGAAGTTCACTGGCCTAAATATCAAGATGAGCATATACCCTGATGACAGCCTCTCTCTCACAGTTGCACCAGAAAGAAAAACACTCCTGCAGGAAATTTAAGTGATAAAAAATCCTGCCAGATCTTGCTGATATCAATAGATGCCTCAGCTGTTTACCAATCCAAATCAGGAGGCCACAAAAAACACACAGTACATGTCCTAGTTTGAATCTCCCTCCACATGTTGATGACTTCTCTTTAAAGCATTCAGATTCTGAACAAAATTATGCCTTCCTATAATAGATCAAGTATTTCCAGAGCCACTTTTAACTGCAAGTACCAAACCAGTAACACAGAAGAATTCTGTACTACTTCTGAAATCGGCGTTATCACTTTGGTAGTCAACCAAATATTCATACCACAGCTGTTTCAAAGAAGAGTTGATTAAAAACTCTGGGATCCAAATGATCTAAATGCTATTAATTTTGTTCAAAATGCTATGGTATGTTATACTTTAATTGTTAAAGCATTAGCATATATATGCTTTCCATTTACTGTTTACCTCAGTCCCCAAAAATCTAGTGATTTTTTTTTCCATATCTAAATAAAGACAATGAGAAATGACAGGCAGTGTAAAAAAAAAAAAGAAAAAAAATTACTTTCAAAAAATGAATGAAAATATGAGTCCAAGATTTCTTTTCTTCTGGACTTCTGAAGAGTCAGATATAGTATCATATCAGGTGTATACAATGCACTTGAAAGAAACAGCTCTGTTGCTTCTTTCTGTGTGGTTGTTTCACACTGATCACTAGCCAAACTCCACCACACTGCTGTCTCGCTCCCTCTCCTCAAAGGAAGAGGGAGAGAAAACACAATGAAAAAGGGCTCAAGCGTTGAAACAAGGATAAGGAGCTCTTCAAGAGCTGCTCCAATATGGGTCCGTACCAATGGGTCCGTACCACAGGGTCCATCCTTCAGGAGCAAACTGCTCCAGCATGGGTCCCCCACGGGTGGCAGCTCCCACCGGATCACCTGATCCTGCG
>VXAL01009492.1:36171-63699 GCA_013399475.1 Chauna torquata | reverse complement strand
GCGGGTCCCTTTTGGAGCCGGCTGGAGCTGGATCTTGTCTGACATGGGGCAGCTGCTGGGCTCTTCTCACTAAGGCCACCCCTGTAGCTCTCCCACCACCAACGCCTTGCCATGTAAACCCAATACACCGAATTGTTACAGCAACTATTACCAGAGGAAAAGAAAAAAAATAAGGTAACCTAGAATAAACAAAAAAAGACAATATTTCCAATCTACTGAGCTATCAGCTTGTTCTTTCCTAGTGCTTAATTCCAAGCAAGTTTAAAAACATATAAATTAACTACAAGGAGAAAAAGAAAAGACTGATGGCAAGGAAGAACATTAGGAAAAATTGAAACATTCTCTTCTTAAAAAGCATTTCCAATTTAAATTTGGATTTAGCAGTTAAACTGGTACCATGTATTTTCTCTTTCTGTCTCACTTTTAATAACTACTTCTAAGTCTCAGTCATCTATTTTGGCTTTGAAATAGCCCAATTGCTCCAAAAACTCAACAACACTCAGTTATCTATGGTTATTTTTGCAATGATCAGCATTACAGGAGACAGCCGTATTGGCTCTCTTGTCCTGTACCACTCTAAGTTCACACTCATGGGTCTTCCGCTCTTTGGTCTGTTTCAATTGTGTTAATTTAAAAACAAAAAGAAAAAAAAGCCAACACATTAAAAGCAAATGATTTGCACTGACATATTATAAGGTGCTTTGATGTGCATTCAGAAAACACTGCCATGCAAAATTCTTTCAAATTAATGCCAAGTATCAGATTTTGAATGCTTGGACTAAAATGTGAGAGAGAAGAAAATATGCCAGTTTTAAACCTCCTCTGTTATGAAGATAGTTTCAGTAGTGCAGTAACAGGGTGTCTTTTAAGCATTTCAAGACATTTTGTGGTGGTCTGGGTTTCTGCACCTCAAATTTACAAGCACCAAAAGTTAAACAAAAACAAGTTACACTAGCCTAACTAAATACCTCCAAGATACAGGAATTTGGAATTCTTCACAGTGCTGCATTTACTTTAGGACCCTTGAACGTGAAGGTTTTGACCTTTTCCAGAAAAGAGAACACTGATTCTTATAGCACAAGAAATGAACTTCCCCAAGTGAAAATTAGAGTGTGTGACAGAGGGGAAAACAAACAAACAAAAAAACACAAAGCAGACAACGACAACAAAAGAAAAACAAACAAACAGACCAAGAAGCCTCCTAAAACAGAATAGTACAAAGAACGAACCTATTTAAGTATCCAGAAAACAACAGCAGGACTCAGAAGAAGAGAAAAAGAAATGGTGATGGAAAGCATGGGTTATTGCAGCAAATGGTCTTTGTGAAAGACTCTGGAACATTTATCCCTTAAATTAACAAGAATCTCACAATACGTAGGATTACCGCCGGTGTTTCCTACCTGCTTGTATTTGTACTCTTACGCTGAAAGAAGAGTCCTGATCTTGCCACATGGAAGGACAAAGCTGTTATTAATGTAGATGCTGCTTCAGAACCACCCAGAAAAGAAAGCCACCGTCTGAATTGAAATTCAGTTACTCTTTGTTAACTCTTCTGCAGGAACACAGTTGGTCAGCCCCCTGGTAAGCTGAGAAAGTAAGATCCATTGCCATATACAAATGCATGCGTGTATATATGTACATATGTATATATACATTTAAGCACACAATTTTCCAGTAACACACCTTCAGCAGAGGCCTCACGTGGTATTGATAGCATACCCGCCCCGACATAATTTGTCTTCAGCAGTCACAAACAAAATGCTTGTTCTGTTATTTCTGTTTACATGCAAAGGAAAAAGCACAGTGGATTATAAATTCCCTCTCATATCCATAAGAATAGATGTCACAGGATGAGCTCTACAAATTCCGTCTCCTCTTTCATTGTCTTTCTCTAAATCACTAGACTGTATGGAATTTTGCACTTGCCATGTACTATTTCTGAATGACCAAGGCTGGCAGAGCAACTTTTATTTTTAATTGTATTAACTGTTTTATACATGCATTAGTGTGCAACAGCCACACCATAAGGAATCAGGACAAAGACATTATTATTTTAATTATATAGTAAAAGACTGATTTTATAGTCATGTAAAACTGCTAGATTTCTTATCACATCATCCACAGCAATTAGTTTAACCAGGCAATAAGCCTTTCATCAGCAATATGGTACACAGTAAATTATACTAGGAATGCAGCTTTGGAGCATGACAGGTTGACAGATACAGTGTGAAAATGAAACCCGTTAATGTTTTAAGTGGGTGAAAAACATTTGCTTCAACTTCATATACTTTGTTCTTATTTAAAATTTTATACATGAAGTAGTATTACGTAAGCACAATTTATAAAACTCGACATGGCAGTTCTTAGAGTCATAGAATAGGTAATCCTTGATGCTGTTTTACTAACTTAACCTGGCATTGATGACAGCTGTCACAATACCACACAAATACAGCATTAAAATATTTTATACTATACACAGATGTTCTCATATATATGTTATATATTACACAAACACATGTTTCTGGTACAAATCCAAAGCAACTTCATAGAAATCCAGAAATTTACTCCAACCTATTGGAGGACAGAGGGACACCATTTAAAATAAGATTATAATGGATCATGTAGCAAAACTGTCAACATGCACATTATCCATTAACATACCATACTCTTATTACCATGAGTTATAACAACAAATATAACTGAGAATGCTTCTCTCTTTTTACCTTTATGCACCGAGTCCTTTAGCACAATATGGATTGCAAGTACCGGAGGCAAGATGCTGGAAAGTACTAAAACAAACACTTCCTCTTTATGCATTGTTTCTCATCATTTATAAAAATCTCAAGCAGGTCTAGACATCCTCCCAGGAAGAAAACTTTTGACATCTTTGTACATAGTATATGGAAAGGTAATACAGTCTTATCAGCAGAAAAAAAAAAAAATCCATTTGTCAAAATAAGCTATCCACATTGGTGTAAGGTCTGATAGAACTTCTCTATCAACAAGCCACAATCTTTGCAGCGTAGATAAAACTCTACTTTTCTATCACTGCTCTTCTCAAACTGTATCTCAAACTGAGATTTTTGCCTTCTAAGTCTGCCTGAAAATTAGGTTATAAAATTATGCAACTGCTTTACTTTAATAGGATTCTTGATGATACAGTTACATGGACTTCATATCTACTACTCCATATCTACTAAAAGAATTAAATAAATCCAGATTACTGTGTTATGCTGGACCTCTTCCATTCTGATTCCAGCTGGCTAACATCATACAACCAGTTTTCCTTTGCTTTTCCTATCTTAAAAATCTTAGAAACTTCATGGACAAAAAGCAAAATGCTACATAAGATCAAATAGACACACACACACATATATATGGAGCTCGCTATCATGACTGTTACAGAACAGGATTCAATAATTCAACAGTAAAAAAACTGGTATCATCTGTTGTATCAAATTTCTTCTAAAGGCACAAACCAATCACCAACTGAAACCGGACTGGAAAACACTTAATTTAAGGTTATTATGAACTCTTGCTCTTTTCTGTGAAAGAGCTGGTACCAACGACCATTAGGTGAAGAAGGCAGGCTTAGATTGCTACTGTTGTCACATGTGTCACGCATAATGAGGCCTCTGAAATATATAAGTCAGTATGGAATTTTTTTTTCTTAAATCAGCAAAATACTGCTTTTTTTTTTCCTGCTTTCATTTTAGCTCATAAATTTAGGATTGGCCTGCTCAGAAGGAGCTGTGACAACTGTGAAATTGACATCAAAGTATTCAAGAAAATGAAATGCAAACAATTTGAAAGGCTTAAGGATTTTCAGCCACCTTTTAAGAACTCTTCTTTGTTTGCTTATGACATCTATAGTTACCGCTACATGTTTAAAAACCAGTGTCAAGTACAATTCCATGAAAAAACTCTTTACAAATAAAGTCAGTGTCTGTGCTGTGTCAATTAAGAAAGGGATTTGCAACACAGAAAAACGTAAGGAAAAATGCTGTGTCTGAAATATTTAAAAGTAAATCACAAGCTGATAAGTAAAGTGCACCTCTATCCCATCAAACATTAATAACCACGAAACTGTTTACAGGAAAACTACTCATCAAGTAATATCAAAGTCATGAGGAATGTAAACAGGTATAGTTTAGCTGGTATCTCAGGGGAACTACATTGATTTGCTCTCCTTGAGAATCTGTCTACAAGTACAGAAACTTGAGAACGCTGGAAAATGGTTGTGAACATAAGTAAAGTCTACACCTAGACTGACTCCTTAGTTAGTTCCTTAGATATGTTTTTATTATGACTTCAAGGAATTCCTTGTTATTTCAGGGTCCTGTCTGTTCTAGATCATCCATGCCATAGAATATTTTTGAGGAAGATGAAGAATTTTTTTTTTAACCTTGAGAAGTTCCTATTTTTTGGCACAAGAATCACCATAAAACAAAAACAAATCCTAACAATGTGTAACAAATAGCTATAACACCAAAAGAAAAATGAGTTTTCTGTCACAGACATTTACCTATTTTATCAATAGTTCAATTTAAACAATGTATTACTATGCAAATCAAAAGGAAGAAAAAGTGTAGTAAGAAATTAAATCATTATTAGGGAAACATTACTCTGATAATATTACTCTGATAAGCAGTGATGTTTGTTTCATTTCAGAAGCTCCTACTAAGGGCAAAGCTGACTTAACTGAATGTCTTCCCCTAGGTTTGCATGTGCTGACTTGACATAAATAAACAAAAATATTAGTACAAAATAAATTCAAGTTATATACTATAAAAACTGTTTAGATGACCATTCTATCCCCCTGTATATAATGGGAGAAATTTCTTTTAAGGAATTTTGAAATAGAAAGTTCCAAAATAGAAGGAATAGAAGGTTCCAAAACCTGGAAACGTTTTGAACTTTCAAAGATCCATAAGTTAAACTAATATGACTAACTGCAAGGTGCTGCAAGGGAGGGACAAGATAGATTATATTTTCATTTGATGTTTTACAGTGTAGTCTTGGTTTATATTAGAGACTTTGGATTTAGTGAATTGACCTCCCATCAGATTTACAACTAGATATCTTATGGTTTGTTTCAAAGGCAGCATACCCAAAGACTAACATACATATAGGTAATATTCCAGCATTTTTTTTTCTAGTGTGAACTTTAAAACTTGATTACTCTCATGACAGGAAATGCAATATATTTTTTAAAACATTGCATTTCCATTAATATTACACCTGTTCCTCATATACTCCAGTTCATGTTCTTGACTAAAAGTACCAACTGAGGTCCACAATTCTACACTAAGTGACTGCATGCTGTGAAAGGGGTAATGCAACAGAGATCTCAAGCAATTCTCTATTCTAACAATGTTAGAAACAGGTTTGAGAAGTCTCGCAAACTTGCAGGAAGAATGGTGGAGCATGGAAAACTTGCAAACAGACTTTGTCCACAGCTACTGCAAGTTAAGTAGGCATTCCTTCTTTTAGCAGAAGCATTCTCTATGGCAGCTGATAAAATGATAGAAGTAGCTATTATAGAGCCTTAAAAAAAAAAAAAAACACCACTAGAATCAGCAAACCAGGATACATCTTAACAGAGTGTTACTTTAAAAAGGAATATATTAATTCCATCTGGCTGTCCCGTTTCTCTCTGCTATGGACACATTTCTCAAACCAGTACAACTGTTTCTTGTGCTCTGGTGCAATCCATGGTGACTTTTCCCAGAGGGCTTCCCTTAACAAAATTTAAATACAAGAGGTAGAATCTCTCTGCTTAAATTTTGTTGACCTTTCATCTTGTCTACAAAAGATGTAAATATATCAAGCAAGAAAGCAAATTCATAAATAGCCAGGCCCAAAGGAAAAAAAAAAAAGAAAAAAAGTCTACACAAGTACAAAGTAGTTTCTTTTTTTAAAAACTAGGAAAGCAGCTGCAGAAAGACAAGGGGGCAATTCACTCCTTAACCAGGGACGCAAAGGGGACCAGAACATGAAAATCATTCTGGTTTGAAGCTTGGAATGAGACCTCAGCATGAACTAGAGTACTGCATGAAGTAGCCTTATCACACAGGAACACTTTTCATCTGCAGAAATATGTTCGGCATTTTTGTGTCTATTAAGAAAACATGCAAGAAAACAAATACATCTATGAGTAAGTACATCTGAGTAACACATCTGTGTACATGAGTACATCGATGAGTAATACATCTAAGTCTACTAATGAATATAGCTTCCTTTAACCATCTGACAAGCCACGGCAAACCCCTGAGCAATTTGTTGTAGAAGTGAAAGGGGGGGTGTGAAGAGAGTTCTCAGCACTGAGACTGAAACAGCAGTGAAATGGTCCCTAGAGTAGTTCGTAATCAGCTGATGAGACTTGAGTGACAGCAATCCAAAGAGTCTACCAAGGAAGTCACTGGTCTATGCAGTGAATGTCTTCCACGTTTAGGAAGCGCAGCATGCGCAGCCAACAGAGAAAGGAGGGTTTGGTATGCCTTGCCCTTTGGTTCAAAATAGCTCCATTGGCAGCAGCTGTCTGGGTGAAACCTTTCACTGGCTGTCAGGAAAACAGCAAGAGCATACCAGGAGCTCACGACCGTGGAGGCAGTAGTTTGCCGTGACCAAGACAAGGTGCATTTCCATAGTCAGTACTTTCCTTATATAATCAGCCAAGTACTGAAGTGTCTCTGTAGAAAAGAACATTGCTTTAAAGCTCCAGAAACACTGCTACTGGAATTTGTAACCAGTTCTGGGAAGATTATAGTTGTTGCAAGTTAGTAGTCTAAATCAAGAATCCCTAAACTATGCTTATACGGCAAATCCAGGACACCAAACAGCTACCTCAGCCCACGACGTTTCGTTCAACTTGATGCTTAGAGGCAATGTTAAAAACACTTGGAGAGACTATTCCCTAGAATGATGCTTAGGGAGTGAAAAGAGTTAAGTTAGAAATGCTAGAGAAGAAAATGCAGGCAGCTGTGACTGCTTACTGCAGAATGCAAAGGAAAGACTCGATTTTTATTTTTTCCTAGCATGCTACTTCCCATCATCCAGCACAGAGGTTGAAAGCTCTTTGTCCATTTTATGCATTCTTTGCAATGCAACTGCACTCTTGGCCTTGGACTGAGAAGTGGCTGCAGTGGCTTTGGGAGGAGGATAGGAGAAGAGGGCTGGGAAGCAGCTGATGACGACACTGCATAGAAGTTCCTCACCTCCATGCACACCTGCCAGTACCACGTGCTCCGGAGAGAGTGGGAAATTGGTCTGTTTCAACATAAAAATTTTAATGAAATAATTGAGAAAGACTACTGAATAGCGTATTTCTCTCTCTTAAAAGACTATAAGCAGAATCACATGGATCATGTTATTAACTATCCAGAGATATTAACTGTATGCCAACGCCTGTCAGTGTATTTATTCGTTACAAATACAAGCAATAAACACTGACAGAGAAGTAGAAGTAAATTTCTTATTTGATTATTGTTAGCAATTTAGTCCAAGCCTGGGAGCATTCAGACAACATTGGAAGAAGAGTAAAAAAAAAAAATCTAAATCTGGATGAATCCATAAGCCATAAGTTCATCTGTTACTAAGATTCTGGATGGCAATAGAAGAATATCATTCTTAAAACATCTAAGCTTGTTGGATGTCACTACTAATTTAAAAGCAACATGGACTTCCAGAGAGACCTGCACTTTCTCCTCTGGTGTCTGATGGACTGATTCTCTATTTGAAGGACATGGAAGTCAGGTTCCAGATGTTGGCACAGAATCTAGATAGAAGTCCAAGGAGTTTCCACTCAATCGTTAATGTGTCACATGGAGTGAGTTGTATCCAATAATAATATTGAACTCCTCAAGACAGAAAACTTTATACGTATTGTCTCTCTTTTAAAGGGGTAGGGAAGGAGTATGTAAACACGTGGAATTGAACAGAACACCCTACCTGATGCTTTCGTAGTCTACCACAGCACTCTGGAAAGGAGATTATCAAAAGGTTTGGGAGGGTAACTAGTCATCAGTAACTTTGCAATGGACAAAGAGTCCCAAGAAATACATTAGATATGCTGTTTCACAGATGCAGCAATCATGATGAGGTTGACTTTTCATCCTCTGGAAATGCTCAGATAACCAGCAGTGAAGATCATCAAAGAATCATAGAATATCCTGAGCTGGAAGGCACCCACAAGGATCATCGAGTCCAACTCCTGGCTCCACACAGGACCACTCAAAAATCAGACCCTATGTCTGACAACATTGTCGAAACGCTTCTTGAACTCCGGCAGGCTCGGTGCTGTGACCACTCGAGTGGTCCAGGGCTCCACCCGGTGCCCTACCAGCCTGTTCCAGTGCCCGACCACTCTCTTCGTTAAGAACCTTTTCCTAATATCCAGCCTGAACCTCTCCTGTCACAGCTTCACGCCATTCTCTAAGGTCCTAAAGACAAAGAGTAGAATGTCCCTGATTTATTTTATAACAGAAATGTACTCCCAGGCCTAGGTAAATTGAAAAAACAAAGCTCTCAGTTTTTAGCTGTTCCCTTTGCAGTAACTTTTCAATTGGCCAGTAGAACTCTTGAAGAACTGGAACTGTTCATCTCCTATAAACATTATTAGATCTGAAATACAAATCTGAAGCTTCTTCTCCAGAGCCAGCATCTTACTGGAAAGTTCTGAATGCTGGGGTTCTCTTAGAGACTGAAAAATTACCTATAGGGTCTATGGTGCTAGGATGCAAGAGAAGTTATCTGTTTCAGTGGAAGTTAACACTACAGTCAGCCTATTGGAGACGGACTCCCTTTCCAAAGCACAGGGTAGCAGTCATGACGTTCTGGAAATTACTCTCTCTCACCAGACAAGCAGAAGGAATATTTCATATAAGGTTTCAGACGTGTATTAGATGCTACATCTGATCAGCACACAGAACTGCTGCATCAGTAGAGGCAGCTGAAAAATATAATATTTAAGACAGAATTTAATGGCAAAATACAAAGGACCTGCTACTGAAGGTGCCATTATCACCTAGCATTGAGAAACATTTCCAATGCTCAGCTTCCCCTGCCCCCCCCTTTTTTTTTATTTTAATCTGAAGAGATCGGTGACAAGTAGGTGATGCCATTAATGCAAACTGACCTTTCTGAGAAAGTCATCTTTCCACCTGAAGTCTATCTCCAAGTTTGATTTCTTTGGAATAGTGGTACCACAATCATCATTCCCAGTCACAGCATTACACTGACTACTTAATAAAACATAGTTTAAAAATCATAATAAATGAAGCTTGTTCCTGCTTTCAGCTGTCAGATTTACTATGCAATTCTGAATTTTTCAACCTGTGTGCATCAGTTCTCCATTTCATTTTTTTAAAAAAGTTATAAAAAATTATCTTTTCAAAATGTGCAAACATATAATATACCGTATTGTACATATTAAGATATACCTCCTGACTTCATTAATTTGTGTTTTAAATCCCAATGTAAATAATTACATTGGGAATGTTCAAATGCAAAATATTAAGGAGTCTGTTAGTATTATTCTTATCTTTACCTCTTATAATTAAACTGAATGAAAAAAAAATTGATCTTGTTACCAAACTTTCTCAACAATAAAACTGTTTTGCATTTAAGCTACCAGTAGAAATTTGGTTCAGTTTTTATTTCTGCCATTCCACACACCTTGGGAGAAGTACTGATAGATTTTATTATCCCTATTTACTTCCATCTGAAAGGACTTCAGTCTTTAATTTGCTAAAGACGAAAATTATGTTAATGTTAAGAATCTGGAACAGAAGAAAAGCCTGCTTCCCCTCAAGGAAAGGTCTGATATGCTCAACTTTTGACATATTGAAGTCGTATGAAGCTCACTGGCATCAGTGGTCCACCTTCAAAACAAAGCATCTATTACTGTTTCATATTTGTGAATCCAAACCCAGAATACTCCAAGGTACGGAACAAATGTATTTCTCAGGAAGAACAAAAGAAAATTTCAAAAATGCACTCATTGGTCTAACAATTATTTGCCTTAGAGAGGCCTAAATTTTAGAAGCTAACCTGACTATAGTGATTACATCGATACAAACACAGACGGTTAACAAAGCTGATTATGAACATGAGACACACTCATACCCACCTCTACTCCTTATTCCATCTCATTTCTAAGAGCTCATCATTGAAGGAAGAAAATGAACCAACCTTACTAAAAATGTTAAATATTATAAATAAAACGAGTAAGTGGGAGTACATCCAATGTAATCCATGCTGCACATAGAAACCACAGAAATCACTCTCTCTCTCTACAATGTACTTTGAACTGGAGATAGAGTGGATAAAATTATTTTTTTAAACTGACATCTAGCACTTAAATAGCTGAAATTTTGGAAGCCAGAAATCAAATATCACGGGATATAGATATGAATATTTACAAATACAATTTTTTTTAATTATTATTTTATTTATTTTATTGAAGTAACATCTGTAATGAGTGCTCTGGACCACAAAGAAAAAGTGAGAAAAAGAAACACTTTGCTTTGTATTGTAACTACAAATCTTCAGTATTGCTTAGCAGTCTCAAAGGAGTTTGGATCTTTAACCAAAGAAATATTTTAGCAACTAATTTTAAACATATTACTGAAATTTGAAGTTTCAGGCACAGAAATACCACAAATTCCTTAGAGTTTTTGGAATGCTAGTTTTGCACTTTTACTGCCAGGATAAACTTTCCACTATAAAATAGGAGTCAGCCTTGGTTTTGCAACACTCCCCAGTCAGCCACTCCATAACACACTGAATTCTATTCAGTTTGGGGTTTGTTTTCCTCTCCTCCCGGCTTCTCCTGTGCATTTATTTAATGAAGTGCACATCAACTGCTAAGAGATGTGCATCCAAACAAATGTTATCTCCTTTAATACAAAAGCATGGGTAGGAAGGTAAATGCTCAACATCTGTATATTTTATTAGTTTCTAGACAAGTAAGCATTATGGTAAGAAAGATGAATGTGTACATTGATTTTTAAATAATGTTACTGGTCAGTGATAAATGATCATTTACCCTTACATTTCATTGCTAGAAATAAATAGTGAGCGAAAAAGAAGTTTTGAACTCTTGGATTCTCTTTTGATGTATATACATGCTTCAAGCAAGTGCATATCTTCTTAAAGGGAGGACAGTAATTTTTTTTTTCTTTTTACTTTCTTAACATGAAATATAACGAATGAATTTGCAAATTCACTACTTTTTTTAAAAAATCTGATATTAATTTCACTTTATACTTTATTTCTAACCTATGATACTGCACAATGAAGATCAAAATCTCTAATTGCACTTCAGAGAGAAGACTACTGATGGCTGGTGATGGTGCACCCAGTATATCAAGGATTNTCAGTGGTCCACCTTCAAAACAAAGCATCTATTACTGTTTCATATTTGTGAATCCAAACCCAGAATACTCCAAGGTACGGAACAAATGTATTTCTCAGGAAGAACAAAAGAAAATTTCAAAAATGCACTCATTGGTCTAACAATTATTTGCCTTAGAGAGGCCTAAATTTTAGAAGCTAACCTGACTATAGTGATTACATCGATACAAACACAGACGGTTAACAAAGCTGATTATGAACATGAGACACACTCATACCCACCTCTACTCCTTATTCCATCTCATTTCTAAGAGCTCATCATTGAAGGAAGAAAATGAACCAACCTTACTAAAAATGTTAAATATTATAAATAAAACGAGTAAGTGGGAGTACATCCAATGTAATCCATGCTGCACATAGAAACCACAGAAATCACTCTCTCTCTCTACAATGTACTTTGAACTGGAGATAGAGTGGATAAAATTATTTTTTTAAACTGACATCTAGCACTTAAATAGCTGAAATTTTGGAAGCCAGAAATCAAATATCACGGGATATAGATATGAATATTTACAAATACAATTTTTTTTAATTATTATTTTATTTATTTTATTGAAGTAACATCTGTAATGAGTGCTCTGGACCACAAAGAAAAAGTGAGAAAAAGAAACACTTTGCTTTGTATTGTAACTACAAATCTTCAGTATTGCTTAGCAGTCTCAAAGGAGTTTGGATCTTTAACCAAAGAAATATTTTAGCAACTAATTTTAAACATATTACTGAAATTTGAAGTTTCAGGCACAGAAATACCACAAATTCCTTAGAGTTTTTGGAATGCTAGTTTTGCACTTTTACTGCCAGGATAAACTTTCCACTATAAAATAGGAGTCAGCCTTGGTTTTGCAACACTCCCCAGTCAGCCACTCCATAACACACTGAATTCTATTCAGTTTGGGGTTTGTTTTCCTCTCCTCCCGGCTTCTCCTGTGCATTTATTTAATGAAGTGCACATCAACTGCTAAGAGATGTGCATCCAAACAAATGTTATCTCCTTTAATACAAAAGCATGGGTAGGAAGGTAAATGCTCAACATCTGTATATTTTATTAGTTTCTAGACAAGTAAGCATTATGGTAAGAAAGATGAATGTGTACATTGATTTTTAAATAATGTTACTGGTCAGTGATAAATGATCATTTACCCTTACATTTCATTGCTAGAAATAAATAGTGAGCGAAAAAGAAGTTTTGAACTCTTGGATTCTCTTTTGATGTATATACATGCTTCAAGCAAGTGCATATCTTCTTAAAGGGAGGACAGTAATTTTTTTTTTCTTTTTACTTTCTTAACATGAAATATAACGAATGAATTTGCAAATTCACTACTTTTTTTAAAAAATCTGATATTAATTTCACTTTATACTTTATTTCTAACCTATGATACTGCACAATGAAGATCAAAATCTCTAATTGCACTTCAGAGAGAAGACTACTGATGGCTGGTGATGGTGCACCCAGTATATCAAGGATTTGGTGTTCAAAGATGTTACTTTCATAGTACTTCAGAACTGCACTGAGGTGATACAACCCTGCTTGTCAACACATTTCTGACAGGTGTTGTGCTCATTAATTTTAAGCACTACAAAAAGACATAAACAAATAAGACAAGTATTATGCCCCAATTATAGTCAAATTTCAGCCTCTAAAAAAGCCTTTAAGCTTTTTAAACTTTGTAGTGTTTCTTTTAGTCCTCTGAAATGCTTTCAAGTCTCCATCAACTTGCTTCTGTAAATTTTGTCTCTTTATAGATTACCAAAATTGAAATACAAGGTAATCAGATATCACAGTAATAGACATCAAAATGAAACGTTAGGTTTATAACTAGCCTTCAGCATACATGATAGGTAGACGCAATTAGAGAAATGGACTCTCAGACATACCAGTAGCAATTCTGTTCTTCAGCCAGCTAGTTTTAAACCCAGTTGTCAGTGTGGAATACTTCTGTAATTACATTCAGTGTCTGAAGATATTTTGCTAGATTTTATTGAGTATCCAAACTTGGCTGAAAACCATTATCCCATTGCTTTCTCTTATTTTCAAAGAGTTATAGGAAAAGATTCCTTTGTCACCTTTGCAAATTTTTTTTGGATATTAAAGCATCTAGAAACTGTATGCTCCTGGACGTTTTGCTTTTCCTGTGTTTTTCTTCCAAAATCAGAAGCATTACACAGAAACAAATTCATACAAGGACATTGCCTATTTATTAATATTTATTCAACAATTTTGTATTTGTTTTAAAGTTGATTTTAAGTTGTACTTCCGCTGTTGTTCCTCTTGAAGCATGAAAATCAACTCACGCATGAAAATGAGTAGAGAGTGTTTTTCAAATAAACCATCTACAGTCTGATTATCTGGGTCTACTGCACTTCATCCTAGGGTAGTTAGAGAGCTGACACACGAGATGTCAGAATATGTCCCAATTATGTTATATTGCATGCAATAGTCCAGAAGAAACCGAATGCCCAGACTGGAAAAAAACAAGAGGCAGAGCTCACTAAAGAGTCTGCTATCCTAAGAAATATCCAGAGAAGACGACAGCAGTCTCTTGGAGTTCAATTCTATCAACCCTGACACGTCAGTTAAAATCACGTGTGTTATCCTAATCTCTTTTTTGAAGAGAAATAACTTGACATGTCTGCCTTATTTTACTTTACCAAATACATTATTGATCAGAATAAGACCGTTACTTGTCTTTGCTGTACTGAGGACCCATGTCACATTTGATCATTTATGAGCCTCATAAAAAGCATCACCATCTTTTGCCTTTTCAGATCTTTGTTCTTTCTCCTGCATTGCTCCTGTCACCTCTAATGCCAACGCAAAAGTGCTTCTGCAGCGTTGACATGATGGACTTTGCTACAGAACCTTTTTTTTTTTTTTTTTTAAACAAAGAGAAGAGACTGCTTAAGAAAACCATGCACAGACTTAGACAACCAAAATAGTAGGTGTGCCTGGACAGAAATCTGGTTTTAGCCTGTGAATGACAGCATGCTGCTGCATCAGTCCTTGCTAGGAAAACAGAGAGATGCCCAATGCAAGGTAAAAAGTATTTGATTAGGAAGACTCAACATAGAGGACCTGTTGTACTGCTACTGAAACTGCCCATTTACACAACAATGTATCCACGTTATTAGAAGGTCATGAACAGTTAAAAAAAATAAATATATAACAACCTTAACTCCTGTTTACTTACCTTATGAGATAAGGTGAGAAATACTCTTTTGTTTGAATTCTGTTAAATTGTTTTGCCAGTTAAACTTTGCATAAGAGGCTTCAGGATGTCCTTTATTATATAATCTTTATTTTAATTGTATTTACAGAAATTATTGAAGGTTTAAGAGTGCTGCAGAACACTCGAAAGTTGTGGAAGCAAAAAGAGATCCAAGGGTAGATCTAGCAAAGAGAAAGTAGTCAAAAGCATTTAGAAATTTTATATCAGAATATTTTGACATAAAGGATTTAAACTAATCAAGATAAAGATAAGAAACAGCAAACTGCTTAAAATTGCAGCAATTCTCTAAGTGACTTGGAAAAATAGAGTACAAGGGAATTTAAGTCATCTACTTTAAAGTTAAAAAAAATAAAAATGTAGGATTTGGCCTACTTAAAGCCTGTAACTTCCAGTTGAAATATCTTTTTGAAAGCATACACAATATCAATTTGGAAAGTGATAGAGACTTTATCACTTCCCTAAGTACATTGTTCTAACAGTCATTTAACCTGCTAATGATTAGCCATAGTCTGTGGCCATTTTTACTTCAGCTTCTGATGACCAGATTTTTTGTTTGTTTCATTTTTAATGCATTTATTTTTAAGATTAAGGTACCTACTACATCAAATAGCAACGTAGGAAGATTTTTTCTTATCTTCTGACATGACTATCAAGGCAGCCATTCCTATGTGAAAGTAACTACTGCACAGTGCCCTCTTCTCCCACTTGGAGTTGGGAGATAGGGACACTGTACAGTAGAGTCCAACCTTTCAGGGGATCTGTGCAGGGACACTGAGCAGCAACTCCAACCTTTCAAGGGATCAAGGTACTCATGTAAACCAGAATTAATCTCTTAGCGCCCTGAAACTTTATGTGCTTACAGAATAATGACAACATAGTTAACCTCATTTTAATTAAAGAGATAGCATATCAAGGTATCCTCTATAAAGTTAAATGGAAAAGTATGCTGGTTTTTTTTATTTTTTCTTTTCTCCAGTTCAGTATAAATCTCCACCTATGTATGCTGATCTTTAACGTCACCATGGATCCACAATGTTGCTCAAGTTAAGTCTCAACTTACAATCAAAAAGCTTCTGCACACAAATCTATTTTTTTTAAGAAGTCTGAGAAAATTTGGACAAGACTGGTTGCTTGCACAATATATACAAATGCACTTTCTCTTCTGAAACGTTGCAGTACTTATTGAACATCACCGCAATCAAAGATGCATCCACTCTGACAAGAACACAAATACACCTTGAACAAATTTCCTCACCTCCCAAAAGCCATTTATGAGTTTCTGAAGAGAAAGCATTTAGAGCACTGTCACATGTTTCCACACAAGATCTAAAATAGTATGGATATTTAAATTACTTTTTTCCATAAAAGATCAAGATGGAGATAATTTGCAGGACAACAGCTGAGAAAAAATATTTTTAGATTTGTAGTAAATGTCACATATAAACACAATCAGAAGACACATGAACTAGCAAAATGCATGTTTAAGCTCTAAATATGCCTTTACATGAATAAAAATGGCAAAATGTAAATTGCAAAATATTAACGTGCAAGGTGACACATGGATTTTTAAAATCAAAACATAGACAATCCTTCCTCTCAAAACACCACAGAAAAATCTGGCTGAAGAAGTTCACTTCATGTTCAGATGACAACAAAGGTTTCACAAACGTCTGCACGTCGTTTGCACATCATAATGATGTTTGCAAAACCTGTGCTGAAGCCCAGTCTAGCTGAAGTTAGAAATGCCAAGAACATTCAGTCCAAGAAGGAAGAAGGGAGGAGACACCTGCATCTGCAGTAACTCAGGAGGATGTTTTCTGACAATTTAACGTACTTGCGGCACACAGTACATTTGATTTGAATAAGCAAACTAGAGGTCCTGTTATAAGTTCCCATTTTTCTGTAGTTTAAGCAGCACAAAATTACATTTATTATACAAAAAGCTCTGCAATTACGTGAATTCTTAAAAAGCTATTACTTTTTTAGCTCACTTTGCTCACCAAGACTTTGTTATCCAAATGATAACAAGGAACAGTAATTCTAAGGTGGGATCTGAATTCAAGATTTGATCAAATGGTTGAAAGTGCACTGACCTATTAAATAAAACTGGGTATTGCTCAAGAAAACATTGTGAAGATTGATACTAAGGCTATATTAATATTGCTTTAAAATACAATTTTTATACATGAGTCAGCTTATTTTATCTGCAATGTATGCAATTTATACTCCAAAAGGAAATTAGAGTCAGATCACTAAAAGACAAATAGGAAAAGCCATCTGCACAGAAAAGGATTTTTTCATTTAAGCGATCACAAAAATGACAGCCACTGAAGTGTCTTTGTACACATCAGGAATTATCACAAACATGTTCAATCATGCTCTGCAATACTGAACAATATACTCATTTTTATATGAGCCAGTAAGATCTATGGCTTGTGTTTAGTACTCATTTTAAAAGGTACTAAAACAGAGCCAATCATCGTACATAAGATGAAGTGATGGTTTAAGGAAGAAAATGTGATGAAATGGTAACAAAAGAGGGCCCTTACTAACCAGAATGTGATAAGAAAAATACTTCAACGATAAGTGAGATATCAATTTGTCAAAACTAAATTATAAGAGCTGTTGAACTGGAACCTAATACACGGCTTATAGTAAATGTGACGACGTTTAGAAAAATAGTGTCTTCTATTAAACTGTTCGAGATATGTCAGAAGTTTCATTGCTTATTAAACATTATTGGATGACTGCAGGTAAGTGAAATAAATTGCAGATGTTTCCAGAATTTCCTAAGGTTGCTTGCCTATCTTTGCTTAAGTTTGTTCCTCCAACTCAGTGTAATCCTAGCAAACTTTTGACCCATTGGCCTATTTCAACCAAATTTGACAGAGCAATAAAGATCCCAAATAGAAATCAAATTCCAGCAGGTTTTGTAGCAACTGAGCATGTCCCTGCAGTGGGAAATGCAAGAAGAATGCAGCCATCACACATGATTTGGCAACAGACATTGGCCGTAAGGACACAATAATCCACAAGAGCAGAGCCACTTTTGTCTTCTGTCCAGTGGCAGAAGTGACAGGCTTGAGAAGCAGCTAAGGTTCAATGAAGAGAAGAGAGGAAAGAAACCCTAGAGGATGTAGAGCACGTACCCAGAGGAAATTATAAACTTCATTGGTTCAACTACTTTTGAAACAATGTTCTGTCTGTTACCATACAAATAAGCTGCAACTGACCTGTAGAAACAATGCTTTGGAGGAACAAAAGACATGGCATCCAAGTGAGAAAATGGCTGATGCTAGCTTCATATATCCTGGATCAACACAATATCAAATATAAACAAGTACGTTATTTACTGCTTCCAGTAATGGATTAAGAGGAACAAATTAAGGGGAAAAAATGCAAAATTTCAGGGAAAGTAATATATATTGCTATTTCATTTACAGAAGCCTCTCATTGTAATTATTCACTCCAATCTTCTGCAAGTAGAAGATAATCACTTTAGACTGGAGAATACAAAAATGACGTGAAACCATTGGAGAGTGTCCAGAGAAGGGCTACAAAGATGGTGAACGGCCTAGAGGTGAAGACATACGAGGAGCGGCTGAGGTCACTTGGTTTGTTCAGCCTGGAAAAGAGGAGGCTGAGGGGAGACCTCATCGCAGTCTACAGCTTCCTCATGAGGGGGAGCGGAGGAGCAGGCGTCGATCCCTTCTCCCTGGTGACCAGCGATAGGACCCAAGGGAATGGAGTCAAGTTGCGACAGAGGAGGTTCAGGTTGGATATCAGGAAAAGGTTCTTCACCAAGGGGGTGGTCACACACTGGAACAGGCTCACCAGGGACGTAGTCACGGCACCGAGCCTGTCGGAGTTTAAGAAGCGTTTGGACTACGCTCTCAGACATACAGTCTGAAGTTTTGGGTAGACCTGTGTGAAGCCAGGAGTTGGACTCGATGATCCTTGTGGGTCTCTTCCAACTCGGAATATTCTATGATTCTATAATATGCCTAAGATAAAAAGACAGCTTAAAAAGAGAGAGGGGAAAGTCTCATGCACACTAGAAAGAACAAAATTTTGAGTAAAGGGAAAACTATTCATTTACAGAGACGTAAACTCTATAAACACTGTGGACCACTTTGACTCAAAAAGTTTGAAGTGAAAAAGTACTTTTATATCAAGCCAAAAATACAAAGGTTTGCTACCTTCAGTGTTATAATTATATAACAAAGAGAGATTGTTGACAATGCTTGAGCCAAGTACAAGATCTTTAAAATCTGTATTTCTAAAAACACCCATACTGAATTTTTTTTTTAAACTTCCTTCCAAATTTTAATTCTTCTTCATTAAGCAAGGGAAGAACGGATCTGGGAAAAGGCCATTAGTATTGGCATACAAGCCGAAATTCATTTCTGAGTTGAACTTTCCAAAAAATTATCAGTTGAGATAATTGGTGGGTACTTACCAACTTTCTACGGTCAGTAACACTAATGCCAATTATGCTTGTAATTTAAATATTTGATAACAGGTACTGATCCACTGATTCTAAGCATCCTTTATGAACCCATTATCATCTATTACAGTTTTATCACAGTAGACTAGTACTCTTGATTATATTAGATCACATGCAACTGTCTGAACAGTCATGTATTTCAATGTTATATACAAAAATAATTGAGGGAATCTTTCTCCTCCCTAAAAAATTTATTCATGTTACTGATAAATCCTTTGTTACTCATTGAAGGAATCCTATTTCCCAATTCAGTATAAGAGGCTGGTATTTTTTATTTTGTTTTTTAAATAGATGTCTGATTTTTTCCATCAGGTAAAAGCAATCATCCAGAATGTAACACTCTCAACTGCAGCATTTTATGGCAAGTTTTGTTACCATATTTTCATACAGATAAATAGCTTACAGATTGATTGCAAGCAGTGCTAAATATACAGTTTGCTTTTGCAGCAGCAGCATGAGTCACACACATCTACAGAAAGTCTATTCCAAAGTGACTGTTGGCCATTGCAGTGGCTTCCTTACTCTAATCCCACCCCCCAATTTACTTCCTTTCCTCTAATTACTACTTTAGCTCTTATTGCCATGACAGCATAAAAGGGAATTAAAACATTCACCATATCTAGTAGATGGATCCAAACCTCTCCCTAGCACAACAGACTGCTCTCCAGTGATAGTATACAGGTGTGTATACGTATGTAAGCCAGTATTTAACAGCAATGTTTTTGTGTACTCAAAGTTATATATACACTACTTAGCATTATATCATCTAACAGGTAAAATTAGGTTTGTAACTACTAAAGCCAGAGATAGGATTTCATTAATTCAGTTTCCTGAACTAAGAGACATTCAGGAAATTGCCAAGCATCCCTTAATATGTTCATGTTTTTAAGAAAAGCTAGATCAAATCACAGCTCAGGGCTTGGATTCACAGCAGCCTCACATCCCGAATGAACCATGATAACCGGGGCAAGACTAGGTTTAACTATTACTGCTGCTGCTATAGAGGCCCTTAACCCTGCTGGTGGACACAACCCACTATGCAGAGGAGCATGCAGAGGCACAGCATGATACCAGACCCTATTAGCAAGCATAGCCATGTCAGTGTCACCGTGGTTCAAAAAATACCAGTTCTCTGAGGAGCGGATCTGTAACCCTATCTACAATACTCTGCTTTAAACTTCCCTCTCCTCTCACAGAGGTTTAGCCGCCTGCTTATCAAGGATCTGAGACCCAGCTCTGATGTGGTACAGCTGCATAACCTTGGCTCAGACTTCACAAAAAAATTGTTAAATGGGGGGAGGGGGGTTGGGGAACAGTAAGAAAGTTTGAAGAAAGATGATAAAAGACTCCTAAAGAGTTTAAGTTCACTAATGTGGTAATGGGCATCATCAATAGCTAAAGGATTCACAAGGAAGAGCACCAACAGGGTATGGTATAAAAATCATTTAAAAATACATAAATAAATAAACAGGGAGGCTAGTTGGGAGTCATCAGCATCAGAGTTAGTGGCAAACAGCAACTCAAGAATGGTGAGGATGCTGTGGAGCCAGCCCTTCCCTTCCTGTCCATTGCATACAAGGAAAGCTTCTTTCAGTAGCTTACTGGTGACAGCAAGCATACATACAATTAACCCAACAGCTCATTAAGCTCTGTCTATCTTTTACATACATGTGTATGGACAGAAATAAATAGTTATTTTATACATTTAAGTTGTGACTATCCTGCCTGCACAGTCTCTCTGCGCTCATATGAAGATGTTTGAACACAGCAGCCTGTAAGAGAGACAGCAGTACTGCCTGCTTACATCAACACTCATTTCAAACTATTACATCAATGGGAGGAATGCTAAGATACCCTATGTTTCTAATCACATTTCAATAATGAACAAAGCCTCGGGGGTGGTGGTGGGGGGTGTAAGTAAGATGCTTTCACTGCTGTAGGAGAGTGAACAAGTTACCAAGGTAAGCATCAGCATGTGAATATTGGAACAATGCACAAAGAAGCAAGTACAGAAGTCACTGAGAAATGATTCACGTTGCCTCCATCCCTCCCAATCCACTCCTCCCAATCAGGTCCCAAGCCCCAATTCTGCACTCTTAAAAATCAATACTGAAGATTGAGTATGATCAGGACCAGAGTTTCATACTGGGGCAGTTCAAAACACCATATATAAATAGACCTGTATGAAATATTGTTGTGAAAAAAAGTGAGTGTTAGCTTCCCAAGACAAAACAAAGAAACAGCTTTAAAGAAAATCAATATGGCAGGTAAAGTAGGTCACTCAACAGCTTAAGCTTGTCAGAATATGCCAAGACAAGAAACACAAGTTACATTCATATGACTCAAAGAATACCATCCGTTGCTGATAGTTAAGGGTCTACATTTAACAGCAAAACAGAAGGTGCTCTGATTTTTATTCAGTGCAACAATCAGCTACCCATAAGTTTCCATATTTATGTCAAAAAAGTGTCCTCACATATTTATGTTTTCTGTTATTTTCCTAGATTAATGAGTTAATCATCACAAAGCATTACCTATTGCTTAATTAGCTCTCACATAGAAAAAACAGACATCCCCAAGAGCATCTAACTTGAATTTCTGATGGAGACTCTGAAGCTGAGACCTCCTTTCCAGCTAACACAGCCTAGAATTCTCTGAGCATGGAAACGGCAAATGGGAATAGGTAATAAGGGAATGAGCAGATCTCAGAGAAATCCAAACAGCCTGCAAGGAGTCTCATGGCAGGATATTGAATGTAACACATGCTATGGAGCTAAGAATTGATAGTCTAACTCATGTTTTTAAACAGACCAATAACCCAAACTATTCATCTATGTACAACACTATGCACAGGAAAGCCTCAATGATACAATTAAATTTTTTCTAAAGAAGAAAACCATCTTTGTCTGCCCCTCTGTTTTGGTGCTTTGCTCATCCTTCCAGGGCTCCTCTGGCTCCTAAAGCAGAGTTTCATCCCCCAGCAACAAGAGTTGGGGTTGGCTGTAACAAGGCATCACAATTTTGAGGTCTCTTCCAGGAGAAATAAGGTGTTTACTATCTATGGAGGGGATTTCTTCTTCCTCCATCTTAGGTCTGCTTAGCTTTCTTTTCATACTTTTCCTCAGCAGCCCCCCACATTCACCTTTGGGCAGCCAGGGCAGCATGGCCTGCGCTCGCTGGCCGCCCCCAGCCCCAGGGCCACCCCGGGCCGGGGTTTGCCATGTGGCGACAACTGCGGCTGCTCACGCAGTGACCACAGATGGTGCCACGCAGCCCCAGCTCACCCCGGGGAGCCAGGAGGCACTTGCCCTGGGGCAGCCAGGGCGGCCAGCACCACCCAGACCAGGACCAGAACCAGGCCCCACAGACCCTGCACACTCAGGGCACCACAGGGCCTGGGGGCTCCTGCCAGTGATGGCAAAAAAATTAATATTCACTGGGCTATGTGTGGAGATCCCTGACTTCGATTCTGTTCTTGAGAGAAACTGCAGCCCTCCTGCAACGTCAGTGGTGTCATAGCTTGATGAGAGCACTGTCCACAGCCATTTTCCTGCCAGTTGTCACAGCCAGCACCTTTCTTAAACTCTGCTCTAAAGTACATTTCTTTCCAATCCTTTTCATTAAAAAAATCTGTGGAATTATCATGTTTACAGAAGATTTGTGGAAGGAAATAGGAAATGAAGTTTTCTCCTTTGAGGCTGACAGACCAGAGGTGAATTTGTAGGAATGCAGCTATGCTAGGCACAGAATATTCTGGAAAGTGTCTGGAGTACAGCTGTGTCATTTTTAGTATTTCCAATACCTTCAAGACTTATTTAAGAAGGTTTTGTTTGTTTTGTTTTTACAGTTAAGGGTTTTAACGTAGGTGGATTTGGATTTATATGCTATAACTAGTATCCTCCAAGTATTTTAAGATGCCATTTCAATGTCATGTCAGGGCACTGAAAAAAACACACGTCACTGAACATAGCTTTTGACAACAAGTTTAGGGACTCAAAGCTGCTTTTTGGCGGCAGGGTCAGGTAGAAGATGTATTGGTGAGAGTTTAAAGCAATGTTCTCTGACCTGACAGTACGCACAATACCCTTCTACCTCAAGGCAGCTTGCTGAAAATTCAGCTGACTGGTGCTTTTTTGCAAACTATATGACTACCCATCATTGGAAACCAATTTTGAAACTAACCTGCAACAAATCTGCAATTTAATAAGACCCATACAAAAAAAAGATAAGTAAAATAAAAACTCATAGCGCTAGAAAGGTGATAAGCAAAGAATTTTAGGAGTTTCAGAGAGGTGTTTTTCAAACACTTGTGTAATATAGTTTGCCAAAAAAGTCTAGGGGCCTCCATCAATATTTTACAAAGTAACACTCATAATACTGTTTTCAATGTACTTCTGTATGGGATGTCCAGGACAAAGTGTAGCCATGGACAACTTAATATGTTAGAACTTACATGCATGTCCCCTGACGCACCCGTGGCTGCGGGGCCCGGCCGTGCCCTGCGGTGGGGCCGTTGGAGCCGGCTGGAACCGGCTGTGTCCAGCACGGGGCAGCCCTGGTCTCGCCTCACGCAGCAGCCCCGTGGTGCCGCGGGGCACCGACGGACACCTGCGCCTCGTACAATGTCTCGCTTCAGGAGGAGATGAAACTAGGTCAGGACAGCATCTAGTCTCACAAAAGAAGACAAAAATATTTTGTCATATATTACTAGGCAAACAAGAGCCATAAGTACCCAGTAAAGGATTCAGATGAAAAACCGCATATACACTCAAGGGTCATGTAAATGTTGTGCTCTCTTAGCAAGTTTCAAATAACTCCAATTTTAGCTAGTACTATTTCCATCTCTCCTCAGGTGATCTTCACCACTGTCTTCCATCCCTTTCGCTTTACCAGTTCTCAGCTCCCAGCCTTCACACAGCTGTGAAACATACCCAGAACTGGAGACCTGAGATCATGCCTTCACAATCAGTAGCTTATCTACTCTTTTCCAAGATGTTTTTCCACTTTTCAGCAGAAGGGTAACACAACAGCCTTCAACACATTGCCTTAGTTAATACTTGTTCCAACAAGCACAACCTCAACTTTACCTCATCTGGAAGTTGAGGAGATCAACTTAAAAACATGTACAGTGGAACACTGTAAATGCTACATTTTGAGGAAAATAAATGAACCACAATAACACCAATTCCCAGCTGACTAGCAAGGATATTAGTGACGTTTCATAGGCACTACTGTTTCTCAGCTTTTCAAACTCAAGTGTCATTTGATCATCCTTGGGAGTCAAGAGGAAGCTGAGTGGGGAGAGGAAGGGCACAGCCAAAGCAACCACCAAGGAATTGCACATACAGGCACTTCCCCACACATGCACAGGGAAACAAAATGCACAATACAAGGAAAGCAAAAGGTACACTGGAAGATTAACTTGTTTCACTTGGTTGCAACAACGCAATGCAACCAGTTAAAAGTGACAAAACAGCACCAACCCTAAATAATTGTGCATGTATATATATGTGTATTAATCTTTCAGCCAGTGGCCAAGAAACTCTTCTGTGCTCTGGAACAAATACCTGCAATAGATACCCAACCTACATATATGTGCCACATCTTGGGTTTGCAAGTCTCATGCGGATGCAGCTGGAAGAGAAGCCATGATAAGATACTAGGACACGAGATTCTTGTTTATGGAGCAGCTTCTCAATAAGTAGCAGAAAGCTTAGAGTGCCAGGGTTTCTTTTTCTTATGTTTCACAGAAAAAGGACCAGTGTTGGTAGTAAGAGCCAGCATTATGGTGCCATCACTAGTACTTTGCCAGATTTTGCTTGAAGGTGCCGAGGTTGAGGGAAGAAGTGAAGTGCTGTGTCTCAAAATGCTCTGGGACTCATGCTCTGAAACCAGAGAATGACCACACTGGCTTACCCATGAAGAATGTACTCACTCAGTTTTGCATTCTTCTTTGGCATAATGTCTCAAAAAAGCAGGAGGGGAAAACAAAACGAAACAAAATAGCAGCAACACAATCTGAATCTGCTCTTAAGTGAAGCAAGTGAAGGGAATGGAAACCCTTTATCATCTGTGAGTCTGTAAGGTTTAGGGAATCATCAGAGAAACAGTTTTATTTCCTTCTAGAAATAAAAATTAGAAGTAAAGCTATGCAGCACATGAATGTGTGAAGATGGGGATGGGGGAATGATCATGTAAGAAGCACAGAGAATATGTAAAAGATATCTTTTACATGGATATGTAAAAGATAGCTTCCCTACTTCTTCAATAATAAAATACTGAAAACTCAGGAGAGCTTCTAGCTTTTTAAGTAGTTCGGAAATTTTATAAGGTACTTTTGTTCTAACTTCACAGTGAAATTTATAGGATGCACCTTTCCAAAAGAACCAGTGGAATTTTAAAAATTTCCATCTGTGAATTGATGCTTGGTTAACTCCTTCTGTAGTTTGCAAACATGACGTTTGACTTCAGTTTTAATCACAGCTTGTCAATACTCAGATGCATAATGGATCACTTGATTTAAAAATTTTGAATTAACTCCCTCTGAGGACAATACTGTAAATACAATTTTACTCACTGGCTAAACAATAACAAAATGCTATTGATTGTGATAGTTCTATCCCTAAAAAGAAGGGGGAGGGAAGATATTATATACATCTGTTCATTCACTTATAGACTTTTTCCCTTTGTCTTGCTAGCACTTTGACTACTAATACTTAAAGAATTCCACATGTAACAGATTAAAAAAAAAAATCAATGATGTTTACAACTCAGATTAATAGCATTCATGTGAGAAAATGACACATGGAAAATGTAGAAGGAAATGTACCCATTTTTTCTTAAAACAAATAAAAAACCAAGCAAACAAAAAAGCAAAGGAACACACCACAGAAAACAGCTCTATCTATGAGTGTTGGATAGTTTACAATGTCAATATGAAACAAAGCCTATTAATTTTCAGCATGTTACTGCCTAGCAAAATACAATTGGCCTATCACTGGTACTGAAGGGAAGATTTCCAAAAAGAACATAAATCAGCTATATTGGCTGTTGAAAAGTTGAAAAAGAAACATCACAAGGATCATTGCTACTGACTTGGGAAACAAATTATAATTGCAGAGAATTTGTAAACACTTGGAAGAGTAAATGAAAAGAGGTTTTGAAAACTGCTGATGGGAATTCATTTTGATGAAATCCCAAGTTATATAAACTACATCTATTCCTCCTGATTTGATAACACTCCAAGGAAGAGGTTTAGGAAAAGAATACATCTTTAAAAAAGAAGAAAATGCTGACAGCAGCATGCATGGGGCTGTTGCAAGGTACTTTCAGCTTTTAGTACCCCACACACAAGAGATAATTTAGTACAGAACACATAGCCTATTGCTCATAAAAACATGTTACATTTTGAAATACACCCAAATCAAAAAAAAATCATAAAATCATAGAATCATTTAGGCTGAAAAAGACCTCCAAGATCATCCAGTCCAACCTTTAACCTAGCACTGCCAAGTCCACCATTAAGCCATGTCACTAAGCTCTGAATCCAATTATTTTTTGAAGACCTCCAGGGATGGTGACTCAACCACTTCCCTGGGCAGCCTCTTCCAATGCTTCACAACCCTTTCAGTAAAGAAATTTTTCCTAATATCCAACCAAACCCTCCCCTGGCACAACTTGAGGCCATTTCCTCTTGTCTTCTCAGCTGGCACTTGGGAGCAGAGACCGATCCCCATCTTGCTACAGCCTCCTTTAAGGTAATTGTATACAGTGATAAGGTCTCCCCTGAGCCTCCTTTTCTCCAGGAAATCCAAACTTGCTTTGCTTTTATGCTTCAACTGTGTTACAAGCTCCACGTAAAGGGTTTTGACTGTACCAATCAACTGAACACCTCCAAAGGAAACAGATATTTTTATATTTGTCTTATGCACACACCCCTGCGTTTACTTCAGTGCTAGCATACTGTGTAAAACTCCAGAAAGAAAGTAGAGAACCAGTCCCCAGTTTCATAATGGAAAAGGATATAAAAGTCAGAGAAATGGAATTAGGAAATTAGAGCCAATTGAGAAACAGATTCTGTTCTCAAAAAAATAATGAAGGAAACCATACCTTTACATAGTTAAGTGAAGGAGAACGCAAACATTCCTCCAAAGCTTCAGGTATGTTTGGAGTGACTTAATTCAGCATTCCTAAACAAGTAAGTGCACGTATTGTGCCACTGAAGTATCTTTTTGCTAATGTTTTCCTAAACAGAATGCCTACAGAGGCAGTTAGCTGAAAAAAAACAAAAAACATCACTATTTTTGTTTAAGGAAGGAAGTATATATTGATGTTCTACATACTTTAGCACTGAAGCAGCACTTTTTGCTGCCTACA
>VXAL01009492.1:0-26135 GCA_013399475.1 Chauna torquata | reverse complement strand
AAAAAAAAAAAAAAAAAAAAGAAAAGATATCCAGAAATTTTCATTGGACTGTTTTAGGAAGAAAGAGTGCTTACCCAAACTCTAAAAAGTCTTCCTCAATTTGAAATCCAGGGCTTCTTTACACAGTTATTTTAGATTCATTCTTCTCACTCCTATGTTACACTCCTAACTCCTTAATGAATTACTAATGAATTGCACAAGAGTAAAGCAGACTGCCTATTCTGACTAACATTTAAAACTAGGGAACCACCATATTCTATAGGTAGCTTTCAAACACTTGTTCATATTGGTTAATAACAGCACAACTACTTCAGTTTTTTTCAGGAGGTAAACAAATACAATCAGGTAAACAGCAAATCTAGGTAGTAGTCTAGCAGAGGAAGCAATCCAGACATAGTCTGTACTGTCATCCTTCAAGTATGTGTGTTTTTACTCTTCCTGAAGAACAGATTCCACACACACACACAAAAAAAAAATCAAATAAATAAATAACATGGAACACAGAAGAGCATTGTAGACATGTAAGTACAAGAATGATATCCCCAAATAGCTGCTAACTCTGGTAGACCTTGAAGGCCATGACTGTACAGGTTTCTTCTAGTAAGTTTACGGACCTAAATAAAGTTCTGCTTTGGAACATAAGTAGAAACTTCTTAGATTTGTCAGGTTGCAAACCTCGTGGGTTTTTATATAATTTCAGACACTTCCATGAACCTGTAAAAGTAAAGAAAAGTCAAGTTCATGACTGGAATAGTGTTTAAAACCCCTCTGTTTCAGAGAAGGCCAACGTGTATTAAAAATATCTTTCTTCTGCCTTTTCTGCATCTGCTTATGGTTATGCCAGCTCTGCAGGCTGAACTGTTGTGAATTCAATTTCTCATTGCACAGGGAGCCTCTGTGCCCCACTAATAGGCCAACATAACATAAAACCTAAAAGTGAATCTAGGCCTACAGATAGAGCAGTCATTTGTAAGGCTTGCAATGAAAGTGTCTAATAGATCACCACTTCTATTAGATACTGACATCTAGTATCCCTACCCTTTTATTTTTACTGTGTGAAAGCCATGCAATTGTTCCTCTCAAACTTTGCTACATGCTTATGTAACCCAGTTTCTACTCTTACTCCTATTTGCAAGATTTAAGGGCCCAGAGGTTTTAACATCTCTGGAGTTCTACTAATAAAAATACTGCATTCTCAATCTCATAAAATGGGGCAGAAGACCTAACAGAGATCAATGAAAGCAAGCAAGAAACCGAGACGATTACAACTGCCAGGGTTTCCTGTGAAAAAGAGCAGAATACTTATAGACGCTTACCACAATCACAACAGTCTTAAAGCAAATATAAGTCTTCTGAGTCACTCCAGCAAATGGTAGTTTCTGGTGTGGAAGTAGTTCTCACATCTCAGTAGAAAGGTTGACCAGTAAAGTAAAACATATTTTCTATGCAGTGCAGTTAGAGCAGATAATAAGCCTCATTTGACATCTACCCCTTAGCACATTCAACAGGGCTAAAAATGTTTACCTCCAGGAGAGGACACATGGTTTAGTGTATTAACCAAGCCCCTCCTGCCACAGAATGCACCAGAAAATCTAGGCTTCACGTCCTCAAGAAACCACACCTGAACTGCCTCCTTGCCAATGCATCCAACTCTCTCCAATTCCATACCAGCAACTATGTGACATGTCAAGTTAGGTGTTACCAAAAGCCACTTTCTCATTCAACTCCCTTCAGAGCTTATTTTATCAGAGGTCATGAAGGATCCTGATAGCAATCTTCCTGGGATCCAGCTCATCTCAAGTTTGAGACTCAGGGTTGAGTCTCAGGCATCACAACCACGCCTACAGCTGCTTTTATTAATTGGAGAAGACATTCTTCTTTTCAAACATCAGGATTCTGTAATGAGATCATTAGATGTAATTACATCACCTCCTCAGGTAGGAGATGTCCTCTTCTGGGGCAAAGAACCATGTGGCTCCAATACAGACAGAGTCCTGAGTGTTAAGAAAAATCATAGGGTTACACTAAAATATTTAGGAATTTTCTAACCTTTATCCAAGAGAAGACTATTGCCCCCTCCTGGGGGAAAATACTTTCAACCATTTAACTAGGTTTAGAGATAAAAGAGGAAATGGGAACTTACAGACAATATGCAGCACTGGTAGGCTATACTATTTCTCGGTTCCAGCCCTTATTCAAGCAGTTAGCATAAGCCCCACTTTAGCTGCAGGTGCCACTCGGCAATGAGTACTTCAGTACTGCACGCCTCAATACCAAGTTATAGCAAATGTGCCAGAAAGCCTCATGTGGCTGTCTCCCATCCTACTTGATCCAGAAATCACTCATTGCAGAGCAAACAGCTGACCTGCCACCAACTCCACGTGTACCGAATCCAGAACAGCAGTTAGCTTCAAACACAATGTGCACTGCCAGCTCTAAATTTTCTTCCAAAGTAATTGTACTGTTAATAACATTAGATAATGTCCAAGTTTTTATTAGCACAGGAACAGAGGAAAAAATGAAATGTTAAAAATTTAGAATTGTATCTGAATAGAAATGTTTAAGATAGCGGTGCCTGGTTTGAGTCTTCATGCAGTACAAATTAGCAACCAAATATGGGAAGCCAGGCATTTGGCCAGCCAAAACCACATGCAAGTACTTGATCTATAATTGCAATCAAAGCATTTTCATGCAAATAATTATACACATACACATATCACTGAAAATCATTCACATTACCTTAGACTATTATTAGATCTCACAAATAAGGCTCAGTGACATCTGGTCTTTAAAGTAGGTGTTCTAACAGAACCTCAGCTCAATCAAGCAATTTAACAGACTTCTACTGTGTGGGGTCTGTAGCACTGTGCCATTAGTGATCATGCAGCTTAAATGAGATCTAAACACAAGTCTTACAGATCTTTTTGTTGCTAAAAACCCCATGTCATCACTTTCAGAAGTTATAAAGCTCTGGTTCCCTACACAAACTCCTACTATTCTATCAATTAATGTTTGTAAAAATTTTCCTCTGCTTGTCAATTACATGCAACACTCCTTGCTTTTCTTAATGTCACAGTCAGTAATTGTACTCCTCTACTGTCACAGGCAGCTGTCCTTCAGAGGCAGATGAAAAGGTATTTGCCTGTGATAGCATTAGGATCGTTTGGGAGGCAAAGTACTGAAACATATTGCTATCATCCTCTCATAACTTATGAGAGACAATTTCAAGTTTACACTGCTTAAAATCATATTCTCAACACATTCACCATTGTAAAACTAACTTGCATATTTAGAAGTGAAAAATGTGCAGGTCATGATACAGTGTTCAGTAAATTCTATACAGAAATGAACAATTAGTGCTCCTCATTAGTTTTCAGAGTTTGCAGCAGTAAAAAAAATAAACAATTTTATCTGGAAATACTATTTTTCTCCATCTTTAGTAAAAACATATGTACTAATTTTGTACTAATCTTTTCTACTCAGTCATGCTTTACATGTAAGGAACAACTAATTTGGAAGTGAAAGAAACAATGATTATTTCCAGTAGTCTCCTTGGAGGGGAAGAATTGCAGGCAGTATCACCTGAGTAGGTGGATGGTCTTGTAGCTGAGGTAAATTAGTGATGCATGCTAGCTGGGGAAGACACCTAAGTGACAGCCCTCCACTTGCACTGGATTCAGACCTTGGCATTAGCACTGACTGGGTTTTCTATCTGATACGGATGTACTCTCTAGAACTGGGGACTAGCAACCACAACTAGTCCAGTTGTGGGTGCTGCTCCTACATATTGAATGAGAGAAATGTTAAATTATCTGAGAAAATTGGATGACAATTTAGATGTAAGGAATGAGACTTAGCTGGGTTGCTTCTTACTGAAGTGATCTTGGAACACCTGGGCAATAAATTAATTACCCTGTGGAGGTGAGCCTCTCTTCCTTAATTTTAAATACTTGTGGGATGAGTAACATCATACTCCTGCACTTTCCCTTGCCTTGCTCCATGTGAGAGTCAACTGTCTGGTAAAGAATGTTTTTTTGTCTTTGTACTAGACCTTATTGTTGGGATTCACACCATCCAGCTTTCTACCTTTGCAGTGTAGAACAGCTACGTGTGAATTCATCCCTTCACACTTCTGGAGAGAAATTGCTGTTGCTAAAATCAGAAGGATCATACCGCAGCACTATTTGTCTGTGCAGACTCCAAAGGGAGCTTCTAGTGATCAGCTTAGATGCAGACAACTAACACTTGGTTTGACAAATCCTACCAAAGGAATCAAATCATATTCTCTATTTTTTTAAGGAATGCCTTCTCTCATCTACTTCCAGGTTCTAATTATCAGAGAACTGGATCCTTTAAAAAAGAAGTGCTTAACTTTGACACATTTATGTTTGTCTTATGCATTGTCCTATTAACAGCATTCCCAGATCAACAGCAATAGTGTTCTCAACACCACCCAAGAATATACACGTATATATTTATATATATATATACACACACACATACATACTCCTTTGATGGAGGTATGTGTCTTGTTTTCCCCAAATACCTCAAGGACCAGATAATATTTTTGGTAGGTAATCACCAATAGTCTCAAGGCAAAATTCATAAAGATCCTGGTCTTGATAATGTAGGGATACAGGACAGCTTACACGCCTTTCTTATGGCTATATTCTTGCATTCTGTGGAGAAAAAGTACAGGGGTGGTCTGTCCTAAATATCTTTTCTTCCCCTTTCCCCAGCAAAATTTCAATTCATATAAAAACAGTTACATTGCAACTATTGCACATAGCTGTTTCTTTGGGGCTAGAAGCCTGTAGTAAGCCATTAGCTGTTTTCAAACCAACCTTCTTAAAGTAAAAAGTCAGATTTATTTCATTCTGAACTATGAACAACCAAGTGAACTGGTGGTTCTCCTGTGACCACAATACAGATTATACTGTACTTATACATAAACTCATCAGCTTATGGGTCATTTTCTTGACTGCAACAAATAGGTAAACAGCAAAACTATGCCAGAGATCTTTAATTCCCAAGTGAAGAACTCAGTGGAATATCCATGATGGATCACACTCATGGATTGTACATTTCTCATGACAAACTGTCCTTGGACATTCACAGATTTAGTCAACAATTCATTTACCTATATTGTGACTTTTTAACCAAGTGACCCCAACCATATCATTTATCTTTGTCTTGTTCAAAATCTCCAAATGAATTCTCACTGAGTCATTCATGCCTGCTCTCTGTCAGTCAAAGTAAAATAAATATAAATATCCACTGATTCTGTAGCCCTTTTCTTTGGAGTAAATCACAGCTGCTTTACAATTACGAAGAACTGCCAGGAAATCCGTTAGACCCAATTCCTCCACCAGAAATAAGTCAAAATCTCAAGACTGTCTGGCATATACAGTCATGCCATGACATTGCCTGCTGCCACAGAGAAACTTAAGAGTGAGATAGCCATAAAAACAGAGCTACCACACCCACTCACGTAAATTTCAGATTTTATTTACTGAACAAGATGGGTGTAGTAGGTGGATAGTGATTTCTGTTCTATGACATACACACGTACTCTCTGTACAGAACACAATCACCAAAACCAGGACCTCCAGTTCATTTGTGATTGCAACCACAGACTCAGGTAAACAGGAGCATCACTCCAGCTGGTCAACATGCCCAAGTCTTCACTGGTGACCTGGCATTGACATTTAGTAGGCCTTTGGCTCAGCCTTCTGCACAATGTTGGATATGTGGATGTGTTCCCCCCTCAGAGGGCTATTGTTTTCAGTGTCTCAGCTTTCTAACTCAGCTGGTCAGCATAAGCCACCAATGGCCTCATTGGTCCTGTCACTCCACGCCCATCTGTTTTTGTAAGTAACTTGTTACTTGTCTTACTATCACCTTCTGGCTTACCATTCCAAGTGGACTATACAATGTAAAGCCAGAGGTTCATCTGTCTTTTTTTGTTAATTTTCCATGCATGCCTAAATCATTACAGCTGAGCGAATGTAGTCTTGACGCTTTGGGTTACCCGCCCCCCATATTAGAATCCTAGAATCATATAATCATTTAGGTTGGAAAAGGCCTTCAAGATCATCAAGTCCAACCATCCACCTAATGCTACAAGTCCACCGCTAAACCATGTCCCTAACTGCCACATCCACATGTCTCTTAAATAATTCCAGGGATGGCAACTCTACTATCTCCCTGGGCAGCCTGTTCCAATGCTTGACCACCCTTTTCTGTGAAGAAATTCTTCCTGATATCCAGTCTAAACCTACCCTGGCACAACTTGACGCCATTTCCTTGCATCCTATCACTTGTCACCTGAGAAAAGAGGCCAGCCCCCTCCTCCCTGCAGCCTCATTTCAGGCANAGACCAGCACCCTCCTCACTGCAGCCTCATTTCAGGCAGTTGTAGAGAGTGATGAGGTATCCCCTCAGCCTCCATTTCTCCAGACTAAACAGCCCCAGTTCCCTCAGCCACTCCTCCTAAGTCTTATTCTCTAGTCCATTCACCAGCTTTGTTGCTCTTCTCTGCACACACTCAAGCAACTCAATGTACTTCTTGTAGTGAGGGGCCCAAAACCAAACACAGTACCCAAGGTGCGGTCTCACCAGTGCTGTGGACAAGTGGACAATCACTTCCCTAGTCCTGCTGGCCACACTATTTCTGATACAAGCCAGGATGCCATTGGCCTTCTTGGCCACCTGGGCATACTGCCAGTTCATGTTCAGCCGGCTGTCAACCAGCACCTCCAGGTCCTTTCTGCCAGGCAGCTTTCCAGCCACCCTTCCCCCAGCCCGTAGCATTGCATGGGGTTGTTGTGACCCAAGTGCATCACACAGCACCTAGCCTTATTAAATGTCATGAAATTGGATGCAGTCCATTGATCCAGCCTTTCCAGATCCCTCTGCAGAGCCTTCCTACCCTCAAGCAGATCAACACTCCCACACAACTTGGTGTCGTCTGTGAACTTACTGAGGGTGAACTAGGTGAACTATCTGCACTTGGTTTGTTTTCATAGCATCTACCAGAGTCACCTAATAAGTTAGACCTGGGCAGATGTAGCCAGGCCCTTGCTTACCTGAGTGGTGCTTTCAGGTAGACATGACACTTGTTCATGTGTTACTGGAAAAGAGAATAACTAAAAATGAATTAAACCCAGACAAGCACTGAACTGTATTACTCAACAAGTGTTTCTATAATACGTATGTATTCAGATGTCACCGTTTAGAGGGCATCCCCTCTAAGGCATGTATGACTCTATACCAGTCTATATCCAATTATTGATAAAGGCAATTCACTAAATAGGAAAATCTAAATGACTCATGCTTTTTTATCACTGCCAAGAATATAATCGCCATGAAACAATTTTTTTTCTCCCAGTCACTGTCTTTTCTGGAAAGAAAAAGTGTTCTGGAATTGGCAATTTTGAAAATCCCTTTAGAGATGATAGACATTGCACTGCACTTCATTGTATTTGAAGGTAGCTATTACTTAATTTAAGTTTAATACGGGGAAAACGATGGCTTTTTACTGTGATATAAAGCAAATTAAATTTACTATAAAATAAGCACAGATAATCTGCTGTATAAAGATAACCAACCTGATTTTTTTGTTTGTAATTTTGCTTTGATTCTTAGACGTTCCCATGCAGTAAGTGAGAAGAAACCTTGAATTTATGTGAATTACGTGCGGACTTGGTGAATGTCACTCATTCCCTTTCATTGTGCTCAAACTAGTAAAATACTAATGAGGCAGCAAGTCATACCTAACAATATATATCAGACTCTGTGTCAAATGAAGGTTAAAGAAATGACGAAGAAAATGTCTTTGAGCTTAATATCCTTATAGTGCCTCTTGAAGCAACCATTGCCAAATACATTTAAATCTGTGCATTATTAACCAGCTGCCTCTTGGGAGCCATGGAGTGTTCACGTCCTGCACAGGATGCCATTACACACCAACTGCCTTATATGGCGCTTGGTCTTTATATCTTGTAACTTTAAAACATAACTGGCCCTATATGAAAAGCTATTTCCATAATGCCAAGACATTTGTATTCCAATGCAAAGTGCCAGTTCAATACAAAAAGGGCATGTATACTATTATGCACCAGCTGCCTCTCTAGCTGTTTTCAATTGCCAAATATAATAAAGCTCCTTATTAGACAAGCAAAAATTAGATTAGAATCTGGACAGTTTTATGTTTTAAAGAATGCTTCTTGTAACTGTAGAGAAACGATGTACTTGTAAGGATTCCTATCCAGAGAACTGACTGGCAAGGTCATTTTTAGAGGTCTCTGCTTGTTTTGAAACATACATGCTCTCTGTTCTGGGGTCTTTATTAGATTTTGTGTGTGGCAGGGGAAAAAAAAAAAAAAAAAACAAGTGTGCAGAGAGAGAATCTGTACACCAGGAAAGAAGGAAGATAAAAAGGCAAGAAAAGACTCAGTTAAGATACTGGGAAAAAAAAAAAAAAAAAGGAAAAAGGAAAAATCTCCTTTGCTTAATTTTAAAGGGGCGGACAGTCAGGAAGGAGACTGAACAGAATGGATGTATGGAAAATCAAAGTGAGTATGAAGGGACTAAATGTCATTGAATTATAAATCAAGAAGACATTATAATTGTTTGTACAATCCTAATGCCAAATTTTAGGTCCTACTTCACCATGTGGTAGCATATGGTTTCAGCGTCTGGTTATTTCTCACTTTATTACATGAATACATGATGCAATCCATAATGTACAAATTCATAACCATTTGACTTTGGTATGTGAAGCCCAAACTGATGTTATGGATCTATTTAGAATACAGAAATAAACATAATTTTGCAAGAATGTTAAGGATTCATTTTGGATGGTGAGTGGTGACATGACTTGATCACAAGTACGGTTACAATATCATTCACAAATTGATAGTATCTATCATTCAAAAAAGAAAAGATGAGATATTAGGTTTTTGTTTCTTTGTTTGTTTTGTGTTGTTGTTGTTGTTTTTTTTTACCCATTTGGTTATCAGGATTATTATATGCTGACTTAATGTACTGAGAGCAGTATTTGTATGGTGTATACGCACTGTTAAGACTTCTCTGAGTTAACCTCCTTGTGATTTCTTGCATGACGCAGTACAGTTCAGCATAGGGCTTATAGAGTCAGGTCAAAGAGTAAAAAAATCATTTTCCTTCAGGTGAGGAAAAAGGCGTCTTCTAGTTAGCATTCATGGTTTCATCTGGTAAAACACTGAGGCAACACAAAAATCATTGTATTTCAGTTCTCAAATAAATTTTAAACTTGGAAAGAACTGAAGTTTAAAATGCTCTGTAACAGAAAGCTTTGTTATGACAAAACAGATTAAATTTTGTAACAGAAGTTATGTGTTGTATCATCCCTTGCTGAATTAAACAAGTTAATGTACCATTGTAGGCTTTTGTTTTTAAGAAAAGCAGAAACAAGCATAATATGTTGGCTTGAATAACCGATCAAGAAAGATTTATGACTGCCTCTGCAATGAAGACTGTTCCCTGCAATTACTTGAGGAAGATGGAACAAGCATAGAAAGCAAAGGAAAGCAATTCAAAATGAAGACTGCTACATTTTGTGCAGCCATATTTTGAATGGGTTCAATAAGATTGCTTAGCTATTATGTACAGGGAGATAGATACCCAGCATCAGCCATGATTTGACGTTCTGTGTATATGCATGTTTGTTTGTATATATATATATTGACATAGACGTCATTATGAGACTAGGATGAAGAAGCAAGCAGATAAACAGCTCATTTAAAAAAAAAAAAAACTGCTACAAGACATCAATTTCAGAAATATTATAATTTACCAAATAATACTTTACTATAAAAAAATCAATATATAGCATGCCCCAGTCATTTGGGGGGGGGGGAGCAGGGAGGAAGGGACGAGGGATGACTATTTCCAAATTTGAAAGCTATATTATAAAACTAATTAATTCCAATAATATACACCTCAAGAATTATGTCTCCTGGGGATTAATAATACTAGTTATGCTCTTGTGATTATTACATTTCATCTTCACTATGTTCCACTGCTTTGTGCTCTCCTTTTATTCAAAAATTATCTTCTTTAAACATTTCATTAGTTGTTAGTTACAACAGTAGAGTAGCAATTTTACAAACAACAATTACGTTATATTTAGGATTTTAAAAAAAATTATATTCAAGGAGTTTGTTATTCATAGCTAAAGTGAACTCAGAAAATTATTTAAACCACAAAAGGGTATTTGTTATGCAAAGAGAACTGAAGAGATTTTTAGCAAAAGAGCTAAAACAACAGAAGCAGGCACTATTATGCCTTTCTTCAAATCAGAACACCATTTCAACTTTCCATCATTAATTCATCCTTTCAAAACATTTCTCAACTGCCATGCAAATATCAACTCTATCTTCATCTGCCTGATGATATCAGCTCACATTGTATACATGGCATAATTTCAAAGCAGCATTTTCATGATTTCTTCTGTGGTGCCCTCTCATTCTGGAGGATTTCCTTCTTATACATTGACACAACTAACTCATTATCCACTCCATCATCTTCTCTCATGGCAGTAGAAATTTTGGCAACAATTAGGGTGCTGAAATGTTAAGCCTGATGTCTTTGATGATGATTAATACTATCAGAGAACTCCTTTAATGTCTCTCATCCAAATATATCTTCTGTCTTGTGACATATCACACATGCAAGTTCTTGGGAGCTGCTTGTTTAGTGGGGAAGGCACAGCACAATGGTCTTCTGGTCATGAGTGATTTTTTGACGCTCTAACTCTACACATACATCAGAGTGTCTTCATTCCTGAGCTGCGAGAAAGCAAACCTTTCCTACATTTTCTCTTTCTCTCTTCATCCTCCTGCCACCTCCTTCTCTCAAAATTTGCAGTCCGGTCCACCTTCCTCCTCTCTAGCTGCTTATTTTAATTTTAATTTTATATTTGGTTCAGAAACATAAACCAACACTTGACTAGAGGCAGGTACATATAGAACAGGGGAGATGTTAACCGGGAAAAGCCTTCGGTCCTGTGGACTCTATGTAGAAAAAAGAGAATAATCAGGCTGATAAACTGAGATTTATCAGGTTCATGAGGCTTTATTAACTGAGGTTAATAAAAATACTACTATGCCTCAAGCTCCTTGAGCAGTTTCTACTGAAATATTGCCATGACTATACCAGAAAATGGCATTATTTCCTTCTGAGCTTTGATACAAGCAGGAATCCCAACAAGAACTCTTAGTTTTGCGTTCGTTATCAGGCTCCATTGAGATTAACAGGGACCAATAGTATTTTTTTTCTTTTTTCTAGGATTAGTTCAAACCAGTCATGCCAAAATGATAAATAAAATATCATTTATTTCAGCAGAAATCAAAAGACAAATTAACATTTTTCATTTCTAAAAGTAAGGAAGCACTATTATAAAGGTAAACCTTGCTAAAACCAAGACTGGAAGAGAAATGATTCGGCAAAGGGGCTCAACAATGAAGTCATCTTTGATAAGCCCTTTTAAAACAAATCATAAAATTTACATAATTATGTATATATATCCCATAACATATTTGAAGTACTTTAGTCTGCTAAAACATCTCTGTCAGTTCCACATTTACAGTACTGTTAAGGTGAAAATGACTGACCTGAAAAAGATTTCGCTAACTTACTTTAATTAAAGTAGCCTATCAAAAGTGTTTAATCAGCTCTAATCACCCTTATACCATAGCCACCAAATCATCACAGAATTCCCTGCTTTCAGTCAATTAACAGAAACTAAATGCCTTTGTCTGTGTAAAAGACAAATCTTTCAAGATCTTGCTGAACTTAAATTATTCATATTCAGTACATAAACCACGTTTTGACCTATTACACATGGTTTAGGGCCATTCCCTTCAAATGAACAAATTTTCTCTTCAAGACATGATAAGAATTACATGCTCCAAAAGGTACCCTGTGAAAATATTTTTTCCATTCTGGGGTACTTTTGTTCTTCCTGAGTGAAATAAAGAACATGACAAACAGCAAAAGGGTACAGTGAAATTTTTTCACTCTCTGTATTTGACATCGGTTATCCATCACCCACAAAGAACCAGAGACAGTATCAGATCACCCAAGTTAAATATTTTTTCAGGTCATATACAAAAGCTCAATTTCCAAAATTTAATACGAACATTATCAGAAAATTTGGATGGAAGCTTGATACTTGATCCACTCCTCTTACCCACTATAAATGTCTGGAGAATTACACTGATAAATCTGGGTAAAGAATCAATAGCTGTCAATGAATTAATCAGGAGAGACTACTGTTACACAAGAACCTAACAATAAAACAGCTGGATGTAGAAAAGGGACAAGAAGGCTGGTTTATTGCAAGAGGCACTTCGCTGATGCAAGGCAATTGGCCCATATTTTTAAAAATTCCTTACACAGAAAGGAAAAAACACAACTTCCATTGATGATGTGTAGGATCATGATAATGCAGTGAAACTCCCAGCCCTGCTACAGACTGCTGCAGACACTATGGTTTTGATAACACAAAACAGACCTAAATCCAAGCTGGCTAAACAGCAACTCCAAATACACCACACGGGAATTTTGGCTTGCACAAATACACAGTGTGCTATGTATCTTGGCTGCTTGCGCTCGGAGCCATCTGCTAAGCAGGCAGAAAGCCTTATTGCAACTCAGTGTGCCAGTGTCACAGGAGCCCCGCTGCCAAGCTGAGATAACTTTAGGTAGGCAATCTGCACGGCCAGCCTATGTGCCATCTATTCTGCATAAAACAATTCTTTTGTCTGCACTACTTAAGATACAGCAATGACCAGCTTTGAGATGTGCATTCCACTAGACGGTATACATATGTATACATACGTATTTCTGTATTCCAGTATAATTGGAGCGTGTTTTGAGTATATATCTGTAAAGCATGCATATTTGTATGGGCAAGGAAAGTTTTACATTTAAGGTCACTGTGGCAACTAAGAAAATATGCACTACAATTATCATATTGGATATTAGTATATATGCCAAAAATTACAAAATAACCTAGTCTATGTGTTTTATTCTGCTCTCAGAAAAAAATATCCTAGATGAAAATGGGCGCATCTGCTCTTGAGATATGGGTATCTGAAAATCTCAATATGAACATATGATGTAAACTGAAAATCTGAGCCCTCTTTCAAATGCTGTCAGAATTTTGCCTTCCTGATCAGCTTATTTGTGCACTATTGTTTGTAGAATCCAAGCAAATATACAATAATATCACTAATCATATAGTTTTAGCTATGTCTGTGATAAATTACAAAGTAAGGTAAATTTATATTGGATTTCAGTGAGAAATTACTCTGTACTTTTATGTGTACAGTATTTGGAGAATATGGTTTATATATTCATTTCAGCTACCTATTTTATTTAACAAAGTGCTCAGGGTTATGAGAAAAACTCCTAGCAAATATCTGCATTCAGCTAAGAAGGAAGAAGCATAAGAATGTCTTCTTTGCATTTCTCCAACACTTAAAAGACTACATCCTTTTTTTCTTGACCATAGATCTTTATTGTTTCATTTAATTGCACTTTTTAGAAACAATTTTGTAACTTTTGTTTTTCTAGTAATTGTCTGTATAGAAATGTAATTGTGGACAGTCACCGGAGAAAATTTTTTAAAGTCCTTTCACAAGATTTCAGATCCAAGGTTGTGTTACCTTTTGATCCTTTAAATATTAGAAATTGAATGGAAAATGTATTCTTTTTCTTCTACTAGTATATTCTATAACATGATTTAATCATGAAAGACAATATTTTCATTATTCCTCAATAGCTCTACTTTTGTTTGCTTGTACTACTTACTAATACTCCTACAAAAACTATTCCAGAATAATTTTTATTAGTCTCTGATATAAGTTTTATTTAGATAGCTTAGCTAGTGTTCCAGTAAGTATTGAAAGTCTCCATTGAAGAGAATATTTGCAGTACTTTTCAGCTGAATACATGGAGTAGTCATTTTTTGTATAACATCTCTGTACAGATGCAGAAAGAGGTGCACAATCAAAAGAAGAGCATTAAGATTAAAAAAAAGTTTTAAAATAACAACCTCTTGCAAACTATGAAAAACATTATAATAAATATGCAGGTTTAGGCACACCAAGGCTAAGGACATATTGAGCCATACACGTCATCAATAAAGTTCTAACATCTTTGTGATTATCAAGAGTTTACAATTTTTAAGTTGGAAGACTGCAGCTTTGCTTTTTCATGTGGAAGATTCCCCTTTCTGGCAAGCAAAACAAGTGCTTTGACTTGCAAACAGAGCAATTTTATAATGCAAATTATTGAAAGAAGGTAAAATACACTGAAATAGTTTTAAACCACAATCTTGTCATATTTACAGATTTCAATCTTTTTTTTTTTTTTTTGAAAATACTGTGATTGTAGCCCTGTGTAGTGCAGTAGTCTCACTGATATGGAATCATGCTATTAGATCTTTCTTTTTACCATCTCTACTTCTGTTTTGAAGTATAAAGATTTACTTTTCAAGGTTCCCAAATTTGCACATGATAAATAATTGTAAGGCACAGTTGGACTCAATGATCCTTGTGGGTTCCTTTCAACTCAGGATATTCTATGATTCTATGATAACTATTTTTTAAAAATTTTATGCAATTTCTATTTAAATTTTGAAAATGCAAGTAAAAAAAACCTGTTGGTGTACATAATGCAATCACACAATCAGAAAAAAAAAATAGTAGCTTAAAATGCTTATCAATGCTATTGAAACATATGAAAATTGATCTATGCATTATGTTTAAATCATTAATTTTCATGACTGAACACTTGCACGTGCTCTGAATATGCAATTAAGATTTTGGTAAAAGCAAATGGCCATAGAACCTTCACAACAGTATATACAGCCTCACAACAAAACCCCAACAATAACAGCAGACTCTTTTTGTGTTTATTATATTTTAAACTAAGTCTAAAATGCTCATTGACTTTTTTTTAAAACAAATGTTGATCAGGTGCGCACCACATCAGCCATTCTTAGAGTGAAACAATTTTTGTGAGTTTATTTGAAATTTAATTTTAAAATCATAAGTAGGAAAGGACTGACTAAATATTTGTAACTACCTAATAGTTCGTTAGTTGCTATAATTCATACAGAGCTCATCATGCTTTTTCCAGTGTACCCATACCTACTGGTAACATTATTGGCCCTGGTTCTTATTGCCTGCCCCCAGCCAAAGGAGCAGCTTGACAGGTCTGGTAGGAGTGGATAATTTCTGTCTCTTTACACTCTTCCAGGCAGTGCCAGACATTATCTCAAATCATGTTTCTTGACTGTTTAAACTAGACTGACATTTTTAAATTTTATTTATTTACTTTTTAGCTGATAAGACAGTACATAAGCCGTGTTTTTGCCTGTGGGGTTTTGGAAAAGCTAAATTCAGACAGCAGGAAGGTAACAAGCAGTTTGGTGGTAGTGATGGCAAAAGAAACAGAAGTGAAAGCAGAAGCATCTTCAAATAGCACATTCATTTGTCAGGGGAACTGCTGGAGGCTTGGGTTAAAGGCAAAAGCACTGCGAGGCAGAGCCTGAAAACTGAGCTGAGTCAGAGGCTGAGCTTCAGGGGAGCAAGAGCAGCAACCTGCCAGCCGGATGTAATCTGGCTAACCAGCTAACATTTATTCTAGAGTTTAGCTGAACAGTCTAGGTAAGGGAGAAATTGAGCAAAAAGCCATCTGTGAGAGCACTGGATTGTTGACTAGAGGCACTAGAAGATGGAGGGGAATTAGAGGAAGACGCTTCTGGAACCAGGACATATTACAGTAAAAAAAAAAAAAAGCCCTAGGGTCATCTACATTATTTCCAATATGATGCATTGTTCACTCAAAGTAAAATGTCTGCAGGTGAGCTCTAGCTTTTTAAATCATACCCAGCTTGACCCCCTTCTAGTAAAACTCCTCCTTTCACATCTAATTTTGGTCTATTCTTTTTTTTTGTTTCTAGCTAAAAAAATCCATATTAGATATGGATAGCACAGGACCTTGATCTGGAAAATATGACAGAAATTTTATGCAGTAAGCAACAGCATACTTAATGACAAAATCCTTCTGCTCCAGATATATGGTCTTTTCCAATAAATGTGTCAGTAAATGCTGGGTCAATGGCGCCAGTAAAATAACATCTGCATTATTTCTGCTGCTTTTGATAAATACTGACAAGCTGTATTTATTTAAAGCATTATGTCTTTAAGTAGCCTATCCATTAGCAGGTACTGCAGATGACTTCACTGTTCTAAACGGTAGCGCACAAAGCTATAACTCTTTTTTACCTAGGCAAGGGTGTATAAGCTGAATAAAACATGTGATGTTCAGGGCCAGTCAGTCCCAGGGGACAGACCAGTTGCAGTGCTGGATCTAATGAACTCTAATTTCCTATAGATTTTTGTCACATGGCTACTGACTTCGGTGTCTCAGAAAGGCCTCAGCTTTGAATGAAGCTTTTCCCAGGATTACATCTTTATAGAAGGGCATGCTGTTCATTGTTGTGCATTCTCTCTTTTCTGTTAATACTGTGTCCTCTGGTTGCAACCTTTCCTTTACTCAGCTGTCCAATTTAACAAAATAATAAAGAGAGTTCTTTCCAAGACCTTGGCACTCCTGAAAAATGTTGAATTTCTCCAGTAAGTTCCAAAGGTAGAGGAAAAAACAGAGGGGTGGGGAAGGTAAAGCATTCCAAGCTGAAAAAGATACAGATAGTGATCACATTGTCCTTGAAACACAAGCTACATGCACACACACGCAGAATGAGAAATCACCCTCAAAATCACAGTGTTTAAAATTTACACGTGCAGAAATATTTGGATGGAATCATTGCTAAACAGTATTTACAAGTTTAAAACTGGTGGCAGGCAAAACTTTACATCTTAAGTAAAAATAATAATAAAAACAGCAGAAAGAAAATGCATATTGGAAAAGAATAAGCCAATAAACTGCTTTCATGACTATTTAAATACTGAAGTGAAATTTAGTATTCAGTAAGCTTGCAATACCTACCTACTACTTGCACATTCCCTGTCAACCCGCCACCTCTCAGTGTCACCACCTGATCAGAACACTCAGCAAGCATCAGACATCGTTTTACCACTTGTCATATCACAGCTGCATGTCTCATACTAAGCCCTGCGTGTAAGAAGCCTTTCAGACCGTAACTATCAGGTCAGCCTCGCTGGAGGCAGCTGCTGCGAGGGTTGTGCCAACAGCAGCACCCACAAGTGGAGCCAACAGCAGCGGCGTTGTAGTCTTGCAAGAAGCAAAGTGGCAGGAGCAGGCCAGCACAGGAGATGCTGTTTGTGGTGTAGTTTTGGGATCAGGGTGAGCAGGTGTTCGTCAGCTGGTGGGACCAGGCAGGGTGCCCGGGGGGCTCCTGGGACTGCAGTTTGTGGTTGCTGATCTCGGGTTGTATAGCAGCTGCAGACTCTGCTGCCAGTTCTGCTGGGGATTTGCCCAATGTGCCGGCTGCTGCTGGGAAGCACTGACTCCTGGCTGCCAGACTGGGAGGCTTAAGCTCAGGGACAGCAGACAGACACAGCCACTGTTGTCACAGCACTCAGTGCGGAGAGGCACGGGGGGCCCGCCGTCGTTGCTCAGGACTGAGCAGGACCTTGTGGAGATGGTGCAGCGATGGTCTCACCACTCCGCAAGGCACATGCTCAAGTACTGACTGATGCTAACGGCCTTGGCCTTTGGCCACTGAAGCAGAGAGGGCCTGGGGTCTCTTCCGTGAGAGGTGTGCTCTGGTGAAAGCACTGAGCGGCCAGGTAAAGGAGCTGCAGGGAGAGGTGGGAGACCACACAGCATCAGTGAGGTTGAAGAGGAGATGTCAGGGTCTTTGCGGGAAATCTGCAGAGGCAAGAGCCTGAGCCATGCAAGGCAAGGAAGGAGTGGCAGCTGGTGACCACGGTCAAGCAGAGGTAGGGGAGGAATTCTGTAAAGACAGATAAGGCTGGAAACTTGTGACTTCTGGAAATAGGAGAAGAGCTCCTGCTCCATCTGCAGATCTGCAGCTTGAGTACAAATATAGTGCTCTAGGCCCTGGTTAAGGATGAACAAGACCCATTGGGGGTTTCATCAGCACCCCCTGAGCCCAAACAGTGGAGAAAAAGCACGTGCAAGCAATCCAGGAGATTTCTAGAATGTTTAAGGTAATTTCTTGATGTAGGCTATCAATGAACTGACTAAAGAAGGTGCTCCGTTGGACCTGTTACCCACAAACAAGAAACAGTGAATGATGTCAAGGGCAGTTTTGGCTGCTGCGACCATGAGACCAGAGTTTAAGTTCCTGAGAATGTAAGCAAGAAAACCAGCAGAATTACAACCCCAGACTTCAGAAGAGCAGATTTTGGCCTGTTCAGGGACCTATTTGGTACAACTGTATGGGAAACTGTCCTGGAGGAAAAAAGGCTAGGAGAACTGGTTGAATAATTTCCCCACCACCACCCAAGGACAGCATCTGCAGAGCACAAGGATGGACCAATGTGCAGAAAACTGAGCAAGCCTCTCAGGAGACAAGCACGGATGAGCACGGAAATCCTGACTGAGCTCAAATTCAAAAGAGAGGTAGACAGAAGGTGGAAGGAGGGACAAGCTACTTAGTAGGAATACGAAGAGGTTGCCAGCACACATAGGTATGGAGTTAGGAAAGCCAAACTCTGAGCTTAAATCAGCAGGGTTGGTAACTGGTGATGTCACACAGGGATCAATATTGGGACTAATACTGTCTACTGTCTTCATTATTGAACTGAACGATGTGGTAGAGTGCACTTCCAGCAAGTTTTCAGATGGCAGCAAATTGTGGGCAGCACTCAATATACTGGAGGACAGGGCTGTGATTCAGAGGGACCTGGGCAGGCTGGAGAAATGGGCTGACAGGAGCTACATGAAGATATGGGTCGTCCATCTGGGATGGAATAACAGCAAGCACTAGTACTGGCTGTGTATTCTGACAAAAGTGATTCTGGGGGTCCTAGTGGACAAAAAGTTTAACAGGTGCCAGCAATGTGCCCTTGCAGCAAAGAAGGTCAGCAACATCCTCAGCTGCATTAGCAAGGTTGTAGCCAGCACAGCAAGGAAGGCAATCTTTCACCTCTATTTGGCACTTGAGACACTGCATCTGGAGTGCCGTGTCCAGTCTAGGGTTCCCCAGTACAAGAAAGATATTACCATACCGGAGCAGGTCCAATGGAGGCCCACCAAGATGGCTGGAAACTGGAGCATAGGATGCACAAGGAGAAGCTGAGGGAACTGTTCTGCTCAGCTGGCAGAAGAGAAAGCAAAGGAGAAACCTCATTGCTCTCTGTAGCTAACTAATTAGAGAATACAGAGAAAGCAGAGCCAGATTCTTCTCAGAGGTGTGCAATGACAGGACAAGAGGCAACAGCCACAAGTTGGAACATAGAAAATTCTGATTAGATATTTAGAAAAAAGATTTTTACTGTGAGGGTAGTCACACACACAGTACTTGGTGATGAGGTGCCCAAAGAAGTTGTGAGATCTTTGTCCTTGTAGGTGTCCAACTCTCAAATGGACACAGCCCTGAGCCACTTGCTGTGAGGATGGTGGGGGACATGATGTCCTCCAGGGGTCCCTCCCACTCTCTGTCACTCTGTGGTTCTGGGACATCAGTGAAAGCAGTCAGGATTGCCAGAAGGCCTCCCTGTGAAATCTCTGATTTTCTTTTTATGAAGACACAATGGTGGTTAGATGAAAAAAAAAAAAAAAAAAGTAATAAACCTGACTTTAACCAAGAACAACTGGATTCTGTCCCCTACTGATTGCAAAAGTCTCTAGATGCCTTTCGCTTACTGGGTAGGATGCAATGTTGTGTTACCTGTGCACAGGTGCCTGCCATGAATAGAGTGGAGATTCTTACTTTCACCTACTTAATTGAAAGGGAAGGGCATATCCATGGCACATTATCACTGGTGAGTGATAATGCTACAATCTTAAAATCAACAGGAAGAATCTTAATCAATTCCAGATGCTGTCCTTAGTGGTAATTCTTGAGATTAAAGAAGAATGATCTTTTAAGACTTTCAGTAAAATGAAATCCCTGACTGTGTTGTCTCAGTTTAATTGACATTAACTGTAGAATTTTAAATCAAGGCTGAATTCCTTCTACTAAAAGATGATAGTAGCATCTGAAATGGTTTTTTTTCAGAGCTATCACAGCATCTGTGCTTCTAGTCTGCTCAATTTACCCTTCCAGCCAGATCAGATAATCTTGGAGAAAAAGTAAAACATGAGAGAGACACTTTAGTCATAACCACAACCCTCTAAAATTTGACTTATTTTTTTATTAAAAAAGCTTTATTAATAGCATAGTATTTGCCAATATCGTTATATTTTGAGGGTAGCAGAATTAGATTTGAAGTTTTTTCCACCTTGACTTTATTTTTAGTTTTACAATTTCCTTTGCATATTTCTGACAGTTGTCTAGAAATTTATATCCAACAGTTCAAATTAATTTTACGTAACTGAAATAAGGGCCGTAGTTCCAAATCTGTTATGTGAAATTTGGTGGATGCTATTTTATTAGCAAATGTATTCATAATAGTATATTAAGAATAATTTATTTACATAACTTCTGGGCTAGGATGCCCTCTTTCTGTACATATGAAATGAAAATCAACAGCAGATGCAAGGTGTTCTGTTTTCAAAACTGTGCTAGTGATCAAGTAAAACCTCAGTCTCTTTTACCCCATCCCAAGCAAGCAGAAGCTGTACAATTCCAGCTCTGTAAATCCAACAGGGGAAATTGTTTCACCTGGAAATAGGAACAGGGCTTGTGAGGTTCTCTAATTATCACACCTACTCAATCTTTTTCTTGACTTCATAAGGAGGCATAAGACTTTGATTCCTTTATTACAGCTCAAAGCCTTTTTATAGTGATATTAGAAGAATTAATTCTCTTTCATTGTTATACCCTTCACATAGTACATGCATCCTACTTTACATTTAAATTTCTTGAGATCACACCAAACCATCTAAGAACATGTTAATTCAACACTACAAATGGAAGTCCATGACGTTATTATGCTAACTACTGAAATAGTACTATTTATTTTAGCAAAACAGGGTCAACAGCCACAGATGCATGCCAAGATCAGCAATTTATATATATATTTTACATTAAAAACCAGATTGGGGTTTTATTTTCTTATTTATGATCTGGTTTTTATGTTAACGTGCCCTCCTTTTTCCTTCTTTTCCTGCCTTTGTTGCTAGTTTGAGGTGGTTTTGGCTTCTTAGGATCTAACAATTCAATTTTTAGTGTGAGAAAGGTGTATTCCTACAATGGATAACAATACCATTTCTAATATTGCCCCTCAAAGTCTTTATTCTCAATTATTCTGAAGACAGTAGTATTTATTCCTGTAATTCTATTTCTACAGTTTAAATAACTTAAAAAGGCTAAAGAAGATATTGGCACTTGATCTCCTGAGGGATTTTATTATAGGATAGGACAAGACACTTTTACAGCTGACTATTTGGGAAAAGAGTCTACATAAAAGAATTTAGTAGATCACTCTAACTGAGGCATGCTAATCCCGAGTAGTCATCATCTTTAACTTCATTTTCCTTTCAATAAAAAGATCATTAGCAAAGCCAAAGATACTATAACCTAGCACTCCTGTTATTGTAAAGGAGGGGAGGGGAGCAATCTGAGAAAGCGGACATAACAGCCCAGGCAGAACACTGTACTAGACATTTGATATTTTGCTTACTAGGCAAGCTACCTTTTCATTACCCAGTACAGCAGTTTGAATACATACTCAAAACGGGAAGTGAGATATTAGCTAGTGTATATTGTCCTTGTAAAGAAAGTCTTTTACCCAGTAAGTGTCAACTGATATCCTTCACCCCTTTCATCAGTAGCTAGCGAGAATTATATGTTTTAAGAATAAGCCAGTTCCAAGGCTGAGGTTCTCTACAAGTTATTTAATAATACATTGAAGTTCTGTAAGCTTAGCCAAGCCAAAGGCCTGACAGTAGGATCTCTTAGCCAGTGTAAAACGAGGCCTAATGCTTAAAATCTATTCCACATACCATGATGCATCTATTGCAAACAGAATTAGCGTTCTGGAGAATGCTAACAGCAAATTGCCTCTTTATTAAAACAGGAATTATGTAAATCCATAACACATAAGCAAGAAAAGTATTCCTGTGAGGACTTGTAATCCCCAAAATTGTGTCCATTTTTTTAAGGTTCAAAAGCATATAAGAACGCTTGAACTAGCACATGAATGAAGGAGAACATATTAAAAAACAAATCTGTCATATCTCTATTCATTATTTTACAACATAAACAAGCATTTTGGGTTCAATCTGTCATCATTCACAATAAATAAATCTCCTGGAGATCTTCTTGCCTCTCTCACTTGTGACTTAATCATTACGGACCTTTCCTGATAATGCAACCAGCCATAGGCGGTCTGTAGAGTTGCTACTGCCAAATACAATGGTATTTAAGTGCTTCAGAGTATCTGTATATGTCTTTTCATCTATATATCTGCCTTTACAATCTGCCTCTGAACACTGCTTTCTACATTATCTTACAGGAAGTCTGGACAAGAAAAAAGGCAGATCAAGGCTTCTAGATGGAGATAATACCTTATATTAAACAAGCAGATATAGCTGAGGAGGAGGAAAAAAAAAAAATCAAGCTTTCAGGAACACTAATTCTTCCTCAGGTCTAAAATAATCAGATTTCAAACCTAGGTACCTACTGCAAATCATAGATTAGCAGAGGTTGAGAAATATATTCTTTAGATCATCTCTGAAAGAAAACACGCTCAACCTATGAATGTTAGAAAGAGGGTGGGGGGAGACTGGAAGAGAGAAAGGAGATGGAGAGATGACAAGGTAGTTATCTCTTAGGGAAAAGAGAGAAGTAGTTTATAAACTGTGGAACACAAAGAGACTAATGGGTTTGCAATTGGATGAGGGATATGACAACATAGTACAAAACCAATATTTTTACTGAGATTGCGGGTTTTAGTATCCAGCAGAGTTATGAATTTTAATGCCAAGGTTTATTTTTGTAAGGAGTTTTGGTTCCCTTGAGAATTAGGACTGAGAGATCAGAGATTGAAAAATTGCCTTCTGAGAAATTTTTCCCTCTGGAAGTTCAGTGGGTTTTATTCTTTACTGATTGTCTGTAGGGATTCATTCTGGTTGATAGCAATGGCTTGGTTCACAAAGTAAAGGATATTGGATTCCTTGATATACAGGTATAGAAATGTGATGGTTCTGTTATAAATGGTATTTACTGTCATATTGTCACTGTGGCAAGTTTATGCATCTCATAGAGGAATGTCTGGGGTCATTTCATTGTACTTAGGACTGCAAGGATTCACTTCCAGTGGTGCATGAGGCCTTGAAACTGCTTGGAAGCGATGATGGAAGGTATGCAGAAAGGGATTTATACAGCCCAATCAGTATTTTATGAAGGTACTTCATAATGAAATACATTATGTGACTTTCTACACAGTTATATAACTTCAGTATACATGGGACCACAGCAACCAATCACAAGAACATGTGAAAAACAGAGGAAGGGTTCATTTCATGCAAGTATAAGATTACCTATAATGTCAATGATGCAGTTTTTAATCTCCTGAGAAAAACTGAAGGTGAATGACAAGGCTATTCTTGGAATGAAAACCCTGGAATATTTGTAACACTAGTATGTAAATATTTGATCCAAATGGCTAAATAAAACCATTGAAACAGTGATTCAACCATTGATTATTGTAATGAGTAGATTTTGCAATTCAAACTTTAACAAAAGCCACTGTGTGATTTGCCAGCTTTTCTAAATCACAGTCTCTGCACAGGAAATAGCAGTTGATTGAAGAAAAAAAGCGGGAATGTAGACAAAACCAATCAGAAATAGACTAATTTTTGCTAGAATACAGAGATATATGATAAATGTCAAAAATTAAACTTTCCACATTTGCCATTTTCAGACCTAACCAAGCAGTTTAAAGGATAGGTCAGTAATTCCATCTCTTATCCATATCACTTACACTTTATATTAAAGATTTTGTTATTATCTGCTGAAAACTAACTTTAGCCTGTAGGGATGAATTTTCAGTCTATCTAGAATAGACTTTTTTAGAAACCAAAACAATTAAATCCTATATGAGAAAAAAGTAAAGGCAATACATACATGGGTACATTCACACACGAAAAAAGTCTGACAACCTTTTCTGACCACAGGTATAATATTCTGCTTTGCAAGAGGAATCTGGCATTTGGGAGGAGTAGCCCATTTGAAGAACATGCATCAATGAGAATCCATGTGAATTCAGTCAGTGTATTAGCCCTTCATGCTCAGCAGACACTTCCCAGAGCTTAGCAAACAAAACTGTTAGAGTATGAGACAACCTTACATAGCAATTGAGCCCATGTCAGCCTAAAACTGGAAGGACAGCATTGAAGCTCCCTTGTAACAATTGCTCTTGGTCTGCAGAGATGGAAGTAAAACAAAAATAGTCTGTAAATAATTTCCTTGCTGGTATCCAGAAAGCAGTACTAGACTGTGGAAAGATTAGCATTAACTGGGACACAGAAGGAATGATACAGGTTTCTGAGCAGAAGAATCTAATGTTATTTTAGATGATATGATGCATTGCTATTCAGATGCCTTGATGTTCCACTACCATTTCAGAAGAGGAAGTATCCTGTAGATCTTGTATTGTATCTTCCAGTCTCATGCAGGTATGAAAGACACAGCAGGATGTCTAAAAGGGTATGTTTAGACTTCTGAAACTCTCCCAGAATCTGAAAAAACAAGCCAGAAGAATGGTGAAGCTCTAGAAATGGGAGGAAAGAAGCACATACAAAAATTTTTGAAACTGTAGCCAGTTATCTCAGGGTGCATTAAGAACAGACAAGGAGTTAGAGTGTAGTGACTAGGACACTGGAGGGGTGAATTGGGAGACTGGGCAAAGGACAGATTGCAACTGGTACAGAATCAAAACCAATGCAAGTAGTGATAAGAAGACAGGTTCCAGATTTCATTAAGATTCTGGAGAAGAAAAAGATTTTCCTTAGGAGCCTATATGGGGAAAAAAAGGAAAAAATGAGAGCTAACAACATGCTGAGCAGTGTACATGATGGACGGAAGCTAAGCCTGGCAAGCAAGGAGTCTGAGGTTAACAAGATGGACAGAATATGAGGAATAAAAGGTCTGAACCATAGGGCAAGCTTGGGAATCAAGCAGCAATATGAAGGGGAGTATGGCAGTGGAATTTTCTTCCCAGAGAACACTGGGAAACACACTGGTAGATAAAGCAAATTATGTGTTACGAGACATGAGTAGAAGAATAAAAAGTGTCAAGCTTATAGGAGCTATGCAGAAGGGTCTGAAGTACACAGACATGCCTCCCTCTATGACCTCGATTGGAGCACAGGTGGTCCTGAGCCTTAATAGTCTTCTGCTGTACAAAATTATATGCAAAATTTATTCTCATGGAATATAATCCCTGGCCTTTTAACAAAGGAACACTTACAGGAGAATAAATGTACTATTGCTTTCAATTTGTCCATTAGCTAAAGTAGCAGACCTCAACATTGGATCCCAGATGATATACTCTAAGAAGATTGATCCATGTCAGGTCAATAGCTCAACTAAGTCCACTCATTCTTCATCATACTCAAAACCAGATACTTACGGAGAAGGATAAAAGCAGGATAAGAAGACATGACATCCTTCCTGGAATACTTCTCCTGGCTTTCACAATTTGCAGTTCAGTGACTTCATGAACCGCAGAAAATGTATTTATATTTAAGTCTTCTGGATTCCATGAACATGCCCAACAACCCCTTGAACTTACATAAGGTATTAGCACTCACAAAACTAAAACCCAGACATTCCAGAATTGAATTACGGTACTAACAGATAATCATCTCCACTAATTTCTTTGTATCTTATACTCATTAGTTTCATTTGATGTGCCCCAATTCTTGTATTGGAGGAGGTAGTGTGCAGCCCATACCTATTCATCCTCTCCAAGCCATTCATGATTTTATACATCTGTCCTTGTACTGGGTCTGGC
>VXAL01009491.1:57874-72452 GCA_013399475.1 Chauna torquata | reverse complement strand
AAAAAAAAAAAAAAAAAACCAAACCAGAGCAGAGATTTGGGTCAGCAAATATAATTAATGTAGTTTATAAAAATCGAAGCAAACCACAGCCTGCCTGCACTTAGGAACATTGGGGATTATGCATTAATTAACTACAAAGCTTCTCAGGCTGAGGTTGTCAGCTCAGCCTGGACAACCCCGAAGGTCCAGAGAATTAATCCAAATTGTGAGGATCTGAAAGCCAGGGCTGAGGAAGGGACAGCAATGAGGAAGGAATAAAGGAGCTGAAGCAATCAGAGTTGGAGAAACTGCGGGAAAGCTAGGTCTGAGAATCTGAGAAAGGAAACAGTTTAGATGTAAACCAAAAAGTAACAAGAGCAATGGCAGAGTTAGAATAGGGCATGAACTGCAAAGAGGAGCAAAAGATGCCTTCAAAATGTTTGCCCTCAGTCAGCAGAACAATTGAACTAGGTGGTTTTTAATAGTAAGTAGATTTTGTATAAAAGTCTTGAAAAGGGATCATAAAAGCTGGAAAGAACCTGAAAAATTAAACGTAGGTTAAGGTAATAGGCAGCCAGTTAGTCTGGAGAAAAATTATGAAAAAGACTCAAGAAATCAAATTCTGGTTCTTTTAGACAGTTTGTAGGTGTTTGGTATCAATGCAGAACACTTTTCACACAAAGTGTTTGAGATTCTTCATAGCTCTACCCAGGCTGGGCATTCTGGGCTCTATTTGCCTTTTCTAGAGGAGCTTGCAAGCCCAGGATGATTTCATGCAGGCTTTGAATCATGTATATTTGACTATTTTCCTTACCCTAAAANAGGTGATGATAAAAACAGTGCCCCATTTCTTGGAAATCCAAAGACAGAGTCTGGCTTAGTGTGTGTATAGCAATTCTTACAGAATTACTATGCAGAATTTTATTGCATATAGAAACTCAACAGGTTTGTCATGCTGTCATAGCAAAATGAGCTATTGAAGTGATCTTGTGAGGAGTTATTGATCACAAAGTCCCCTGCCAAACAGAATTGTGTCTTATTTGGACTGCTGAAAATATCCTTATCTTCTGGGAAATATAGTTTTTCTTTGCTGCAGTAGTCTGTTAGGATTTTAAACAGTTTAACAAGACTGTTTTCATTATTATTATTATTATTGCTTTCTTATTTTTTTGTTTGTTTGTATTGTCTGTTTGTTTTTTTGTTGTTTTTTGAGACAAATTCAGTGTGAGATTTTTAATGAAAAAATACTCAAAACCTGATTCAGTCCCATTGATCAAAAGCAAGCTGTTTGAAACAGAGATGCCATGTTTGGGAAAAGGGTGGATAACTCCTTTTTTTGCAGCTTGTCTTCATTACTATTTCACCATCTATTTTGATAAGCTAAAGTGGAAACAATTCAATAGTTCTAAGAAATCAGAAGGGCTGAACCGCACTGAACATAGCTTTGGCAATTAGCATAGTTTCCTGTTTGAAATAGGATAGTTTCCAGAATGACCAGCCCCTGAGGAGGTCAGCCCATCCACACCTGTGAAATCTTGATGGTGGGTTTAAGCTAGACAGAAATGTAACTTTTTTTGTGCCAAAACATACCCCCAGGCTCACAGAAGTTCACAGGAAAATCACGAGACCATGTAGTTTACTAGAAATTACAAACAAAATATGGTGCTTTTGAGAGCAATTGAACAGATGGCTTTAGTGACCCCAGTGAGTGAAGTTCAGAGGAGGCATCTGCACACTCTCTTCTATGGAAGCATGGTCACATGCTTGGCCACATTTGGTTGGCCATGCAGGCATAAGTCCATAGGTTAGGGAAAACTTTGCTACTTTCCTGAGTATTTTTTGTGGTTGTCCTGCACTCACTTGCAGAGATTTGGGTTGCTGACAGAACACAAGGCCAGTGGACCAGTGTACAGTTACCAGATGAATGTCCTTCTGATGTGAGAAATGTGCTTTCATCCAGGAAGGTGTTTATAACAATAATGTAGGCCTACAGTAGACATTAAGAGTAACTCCCACTACATCAGGACTTCTTTGGTCTCCACGCAGTTTACGACCGAACACTAGAGCCTCATGAGTGGATTTTTCCACTCATGTGAGTGATACCACTGTTGCATTAACTAATTTCACTGAGTTGATTAATAGCCAAATCCAACTGTTGCCATAGAAAATGAGAACATTTGAGGGAGGAGAGCAATAATGTCCTAAAATTCCTGTTAAGAGAGAAAACCTTTCCTTGCTCCACATTATCTGTTTCTATTCATCTGCCAGGTAGTTGCTCACCCTCTGCTGTGCTGGAGACAGGAGGCAGGAATCAATAGCTTGCAAAGAAATTTCCTCAAGTAACAGTTAAAAGGTGAATCTGTTATCACTTGTGCAAGTGATTGCTTATGGATTTGGGGTGTGTGTGTGTGTGTTTTTACAGTCCTACTTCATAATACAAAATCCTCAGGAAAAGTCTGCTAAGAGAATGTGAACAGAGAAGCTCTGATTTAGAAGGGACCTACATGAAGAGTGGGGTTTTATCATTTACCGCCCCTTTTGTCAGGAGGAAAAATGGGGAGGAGAAAATGAAAGCTAAAGAGCTCAGTGCTCTAGTACTTGTGACTTCTGAAAACTGTTAATAATATGTTTAAACTTTATGGCCTGGAATTGGATGATCAAATATAATCTGACAAACCTGCTAATTGGCGCTTCACAAGACGGAGTTGCTCTCTTTTGCAGTTCACTATGATTATTGAGACAGAAGCTGCTGAGGCACTGAGATGTAACATCTGAGCAAACTTCAAAACAAAGTCCCTTGTTTGCAGTTTACAGGATTCAAGAGACCTGCAGAATATTTGCCTTAGTCTAACTTTTCATTGGCATTGTAGAGGTAAGTTTTCTGTGGTGTAGCATTCTCGCACCATTTATCTGCTCCCCTCCCTGCCCAGCCCCCAAAAAAGAACAATTCTCCAGTTGTTAGTTATTTTTAGAATTTGTTTTTAAAATTTTCAAATAAAAAATATCATTGACCTTGAAAATGCTAACTAGAGAGTGGAGTTAGAGTTCCAAAAAATGAAAGACATGGTAAAGGAGGAATTAGAATGGACATTCCAACATCTTAGATTAGAATGCCTCTGTAGATATTTCAATTGTTACTTTTTCCCTTAAAAATAGATAACAATGGAATAATCCAAAGAGTAGCTGAATACTAGATGTATGGGTAGAGGGTATTTTCTTTTCTGTTTGGTTTCTTTTACATGTACTTTAACTTTATAGGCTAGAAAATTGATAATAGACAAATACACTGTATAAAATCCATATATTAATGTTGAAATTGATGTTTATACTTTCTTTAAAAGAACAAAGTAAAATCCTTCAAGTCAGACTTCTCTTTAATTTTTAAATGCTTCACTTTATCTTCATTGCAAAGTGACTGACCAGCACTCACAATGCAAGTAGGAATAAATTACTGAGCACTAAAGAAACATGCTGAGCTACACACCTTCCTCGGCCACCTGTTTCAGAGGAGTGTCTCTGCTTTCACAACAGAGGAATCTTGGCAACATAAAAAAGGAATCTCACACTTCATGAATGCAATTTCCTTAACATTTTCAATGACATGTGTTTATAGGCTTCTTTCTGAGATGTCTTGTTGCTATATTCACCCTGCATTTGCTCATATGATGCCAGCTGAAGCTTTAAGGGGCACTCCTGATTGCTCCCCTGTGGTATCGTCTCCCTGGCTTGACTTGGAATGAGATGTGGGTTTTGCTATGCTCTGGTGTCTGTAGTTCAAACATTCATACTTAGCTGATGGGGGCAGACAACTCCATCTATAATATACAGTACTTGTTTTCTCTTGAGTCACATGCCTCAAAGAGACACCAGAAGAGGATACCCGCCCACCTCCCCCCCAAATGAATCAGTCAAATAGAATTAAAACGGCAGTGTGTATTAATACTCTAACTACAAATTACAGAAAATACTAAATAAATGTTGGAACATAGTAAAACCAGATTGCTGAAATGAGATGATACAATTGAGGCTTGTACTGCTCTGCATGTTTGTTGCTTCAAAAGAAAAAAAAGATGCAGGTCTCTGAAGCAGAATTTTCTGAGGTACTTACCACTGTGGTAGCTAAGCAACGTTACATTTAGTAACATAATAAAATTAACTAAAACATTCATTCTTTCAAGTACTAGCTAGTTCCCTGTTCTCCAGGATGTGACAATTATGTAAGAGAGCCTGAAAGGAATTCTATCATCACTCTCGTTTCAGCACTTTATTCTTGTCCTTCACCCCCAATTAAATCAACGAGAGTTAGGCACCTTGGTGTTTTTGAAGATCCCATTAGGTGTGTCTCTGTATCTTCAGGTGATGAGATGCTTTAAAACCTGGTTTGTGGGCTGTATGGCCCCTGAGACATTTTTATACATTAAAAATAGCTGCATGGTTTTAATTGTTATGTTGCATTTTGACATACTGTAGAGTAAGAAATTATTAATTTGCAGCTCATCTTGAATACAAACTGATATATGTGTCATAATCAAAAAATATTGACTGCTTTTTAAGACCCTTAGAACTGCCATGCTGCTTATAATCCAGATACCTTTGTTGCAGATATAATTTTTCATAATTTCCCTGAAATCAGTGCAGGTTGATAATTTACTATTGCTGGGGACCCGCCCTGCAGAATTTCAGGCGCATTTGTATAGCATACTTGAAAAGTAGTACAAGGAGGTTTTGTTTAGTGAGGATGAATTTACCTTCTTACAGTCTTCAGCTGGATAAAAATTGAAGCTGTTGCACAGATTTTCTAATAAGGATGAAGTTTTGAAGCTATATACAGTTTTCAAATATTTGTATATAATCAGATTTAAAATGTGTTCATTTTCTCCCTATCACAGGGCTTCATCCCACCTGAGATGCACTATAATGAAAGCCATGAAAGCCTTTGCTGGATAAGTAATTGTGACTTTTAGGAGGTATTATTCACTTAGCTTTGGATTTTGCTCTTTGTGATAGTCTCTAACCAGTAGTGAGAATATTTCTTTCAATGTTAAAGAATAATAGCTGACAAAGGTTCTCTTAAGTCCACCACTTGCTCTTTAATTTGTTTTTATGTAGATAAAATGTTTTTCTAGAAGGAGATGTCATGCTTCTTTTTGATAATGTATTTTATTAAATGCAAAACAGTGAAATTAAAGGTCTGGTTTAAACCAACAAAAGCAATGAAATTTACCACTTTGGTGTTAACTTGCTCCATACGCCTAGTTAATGCTGCGCATAATAGAAAAGTTTACAACTGCTCCAAAACCATTCCATTACCCTTAGAACCAGTGAAATGGGTTAAAAGAAGACATATTGAAGTGTTGCAGCATTCTCTTCATTTTTTTCTACTTAAGCCAATCTCATTATTTATTTATTTATTTATTTATTTTGCAGCTACTTAGGTATTAGGCAGGTATTTAACAATGAGTTGAACATAGTTTACTAAAGCAGCACTACATCAGTATTTAGGTGATCATATTCATGTCAGTAACAGTATTCCGGGAAAAAAAAGTTGATTGGTTTGTCTTGCAATTAGTGTAGAGAAAGTAAAGGCAGTAGGTCAGAGTTATTTTCAATATACCTGAGAAATGCATAGCGTTTTCTTAACCTCGGTAGTATAAAACAATAAGGACAAGATTCAGCTGCCTGATGAGAGGTGTCATTGCAGAAGGGCACAGCCTTTGGCAGGCCCTGTGTCTTATGTGAAAGCCCCATGCAGATGTCTTGGAAACTTCTGGTGTTAATGGCACTAGGATCTTGTGCTTATCCAACTGAATCCCCATCAAAAGTGGGATTCAGTTCCAGATGATGTCTGCACATAAGTGCCTCCATATGAGTCAGGTATCCAAGCTTCTGGTATGGTCAATGGAGATCTAGTCAATCAGTCAAAGGGTTAGGGAACAGCACAACTAACTGATCAGTAGATGCCTATGTTAGGATTAGCTGAACTATGCTTTCAGCACGGTCTGACCGTATTTATTAGATGTCCATTGAATTTAGTTGGAGCCTAGACACTAGCACCTATTCTCTACATCATGCAGTAGGTAAAATGTTGTAGATATTAGGGACTTGATTCAGTTGCGTAAACACACATATACAGTGCTGTCTGACGAGGATTTGTGAGATGTCTCCATGGGGAGGATGGATATGACATAGAAGCTGTGGGAGATCCATGCCTTTCTGGAACAACAACTGGAAACCAGGCAGCATACAGGACTCTATAAATCCATGAAATTTTTCCAGTTTAAGGGCCTTTTCTGTACTTTGCTCGAACAATCAATTACTTTTGGCTTACAATGAACGTGTCAAAAACAAACAAACAAACAAACAAACAAAGAAAAAACTATAGAGAAATAGCGAAAAATACAAAAAAAGTCACATCATCTCTTGCTCATTCAGCCCCAGAGCCGCGCATTGCTGGAGGCTTGGAGAGTATTTTGGAAAATTATCATCATTATGATTTTTCGTTTCTTTATATTCTTCTTCAAGCAACAGTTGGCATGAGATAGGACACTATGTTAGATAACCTTTGATCTATTCCACCACAACCATTGTATGTTCTTATAACTGGCTGACTCCAGATCATTTAATAAAAGAGATAAATGTTTCTTTGTAAATAATAGCAATTTTTAAACCACCACAACAAATCTATACCAAAAGTACAAAAACAGATTTTAAAAAGTAGTGTGTTAGTAATGTTATACATGTATGACTAGTCATTTTGGGAATTAATTTGTTCCAAATCCTATATACAATAAAGCCATAATAGTTCTTAGGCTGACTCCTAGAGCTTGTCATTAGGCCAGACATAAAAATATTTTCAAAAAGGTGACAAAGCAGAGGAATATGGTTAGCTTGCATACTGTCAAAAACCCTTCAAATCCATTCGCTATCAGCCAAACATTTTCAGTGGCACAGGCAGGAAAACAGAAATGTCATTGAGGATATCATGTGGAATAGAGAAACATTAATCTGACAATAAAATCTCTAGAAAAAAAAAAAGAGTATTCATCATTGTGAAATCATGTAAAATATTGTAGCACTAACAGTCATTCTGGATTTTGATACTGAGGCCTCCTTAGGAAGAACATTCCCACTGGGGAAACTTCTGCTAATACCTTAGTGACTTCCTCCCAGTTATTCCATCTTGGCAGAAGCTTGAAACAGTTTCTGAATGCCACTCTTTGAATCAATGAAAAGGTGCCATAATCATGTTTACAGAATGTACTCTTGTCCTTGGTTTTAATCACATGGTGTGATAAATATTGTATCTGCCATATGGAGACTGGATACCACAGGAAATTTATCTCATTAGCCATATCTCTACTTGGGATTTGATTTAACATGCACATACGTTCTGCATATTACTGCAGTTGTAACTAAAAGTAGGACACTAGAGTCTGTACTTAGTTACTCTATAATGTCCTCCAAGAAAGCTCCCTCTCTCCAGCTGAGCCAGTAGGAGTTCCAATAACTTTGTCTCAGCTGGAAATAACTCTTTGCAATAAATCATGGTGATTTCATGCTTTGATGCACTGTAGTGAAATGTGTTCAAAATTTTTTTTACAAAGCAAATTCTTGCTATAATTGACATAGCAACTTTTTGCTCTAACAACTAAGAACAAAAAATATAAACAACTGTACTGAAGCACATAGTCAAATATAGAAGAGTTTCTAAACAGCTCCTTTTATGGCAGTAGTCTCTTTAGCTTCACTTTGTGCGTGCTGAGAGGCTACAAATTTTTGATGTCTTTGAATTTTTGCTGTGGCTGTATAGGCAGGCAAGAGTATGACATAAATATTCAGTTATATACCCTCAATACTCTTGAAATCATGGCAATTTCAAAGAAAACGTTCATCCTAGCGACATTCAGAAATTTCCACCTTTTCGTATTTTTTTTGGCTGTAGAGTCACAAAAGGTTGGTAAGCCTGATTATTCATACATTTATTATTGCTGTTCTCAACATATATAACTCAACCCATGAGTTCTCACACTTTTACCTTTTGTCTTCTCTCCCTTGTCCCACCTGGGGAGAGTGAGAGAGCAGCTGTGTGGTGCTCAGCAGCCTTCCAGGTTAAACCACAACAGTTCTTTTTGGGACCCAACATGGGGCTTGAAGGGTTCAAGATGATGACAGATTTAATTGGAATGTGGGTTGTGTTAGACAAAAAGTATAGATGTTATAGCTCTCTAGCTGCTAATTGGCAGGCTCCCATGCTTGTCACAGGGCTTGCTTGCCTTACTGCATGTTAGAGTCCAGTGCTTCTTAGTGGTTGCTTTTGCTTTTGCAGTTTGCTCTATTCATCATCTTGCTTTCCTGTGCCTAGGAAAATTCTGATAGCAGCTATAGCCATCCACCTGGGCTGTCAGATGGCCAGGGCATTGCTGCTGTTTCTATGCTGCTGTACTGGACCGGCTGGGACTCCAGAGTGAACTTGAGTCAGAGGCACTGTGACCTATGGATGAGTCCACATGGGAGCAAGTACACTCCGAAGTGTCTGGCCACAGATAAGTCCACTCCAGAGCAAGTACACCTTGAAGCATCTGTGGCCATGGAGAAGTCTGTGCCACAGCAGGTACACCTTGCAGTGTCCGTGTCTGTGGATAAGGCCATGCCAGAATACCTCGAAGCATCTGTGGCCATGGATAAGACCACAACCAAGCAGGTGTCTGAAGGGACCTCTGAAGGGACTGTGGCCAATGGAAAAGGTCACGCCAGAGCAGGTACACCTCAAAGTGACTGGCTGTGGATAAGTCCAAGACACAGCAGGTATACCTCTGAAGAGACTGTGGCCCATTAATAAGTTCATACCAGAACTGGTAGACCTCGAAGCTTCTGTGGCCTTGGATAAGTCCATGACACAGTAGGCAGAGCTCTGAAGGGGCTGTGTCTCCCTTGGAGACAGGTACACCTCTAAGGGACTGTAGCCAATGGACAAGTCCAGGCTGGAGCAAGGGCAAGGGGAGGAGTTCATTGCAATGTTAAACCCTGTGGCCTGATCCAAAAGTACAAAGGGTGGAGATTGTAATAGATATGCCTTTAAACTGTTGTAACCCATGATTTGAGTTGCATGTTATAGGAAGTTCTATAGCAGGAACCACTCAAACTGACAAATGATGAGCCTCACAGTAAGCAGTGCAAGTACAGCAGTGACCCAACCTGAGCTGGCTTTGGCGTCCAGTAATTCCACAAAACACACCACCTCTCCTGTCCTGAGAGACCACCATAATAGATAGAAGGTGAGTCATGGACTAAAAGAACTCAGTGGACATTTTATGGACATTTCACAGGGGTGGTCCATAGACTAAGGGAATGATATATGTATATTAATCAAAGTGTGGTGATTAATGAGGATGTATTGGAAAATGTGGGACCTGAGCATGACGTAAGTGATATGGAATAAGGGGTGGAAAGTTTTGGCTAGGATAGAGTTAATTTTCTTCATAGAGGCTTGTATGATGCCATGTTTTGGATTTTTGTTGAAAATAGTGGTGATAGCGCACGTTGTTGCAGAGCAGTGCTTACATGGAGTCAAGGACTTTTCTACTTCCTGTGCTGCCCTGCAGATAAAGATATGGCATATTGAGCGTTAAATTGTAATGCCGTTCATTTCTATTTCCATTTACTTAGTTTCAGCAAATAAAACCAAACCAAACCAAACCAAACCAACTAATCTCCTTTTCATTAACTACATTTTAGTACTAATGCTCCAATTCTGTTTTCAAAGAAGGGCCCAGTAACTTCACTTAGGTAAGAAAGTTCATCTCAATTTATGAAGTCTAACTTTGAAAAGAATTTAGCTCCAGTCTGTTACAACTGATTTTCAGATGCCTGAAAATTAAGCTGTTTTGTTACTTTGCATAAAAGTTTTAGATTACATTGTGTATGACCTTATGATAGCAAAGAAAGTAATGAAATGGGACTACAAAAATCTAAACAGAAAACAATCTCCTATATTCCTGATTTTTTACACCACNTCCAGGTTAAACCACAACAGTTCTTTTTGGGACCCAACATGGGGCTTGAAGGGTTCAAGATGATGACAGATTTAATTGGAATGTGGGTTGTGTTAGACAAAAAGTATAGATGTTATAGCTCTCTAGCTGCTAATTGGCAGGCTCCCATGCTTGTCACAGGGCTTGCTTGCCTTACTGCATGTTAGAGTCCAGTGCTTCTTAGTGGTTGCTTTTGCTTTTGCAGTTTGCTCTATTCATCATCTTGCTTTCCTGTGCCTAGGAAAATTCTGATAGCAGCTATAGCCATCCACCTGGGCTGTCAGATGGCCAGGGCATTGCTGCTGTTTCTATGCTGCTGTACTGGACCGGCTGGGACTCCAGAGTGAACTTGAGTCAGAGGCACTGTGACCTATGGATGAGTCCACATGGGAGCAAGTACACTCCGAAGTGTCTGGCCACAGATAAGTCCACTCCAGAGCAAGTACACCTTGAAGCATCTGTGGCCATGGAGAAGTCTGTGCCACAGCAGGTACACCTTGCAGTGTCCGTGTCTGTGGATAAGGCCATGCCGGAATACCTCGAAGCATCTGTGGCCATGGATAAGACCACAACCAAGCAGGTGTCTGAAGGGACCTCTGAAGGGACTGTGGCCAATGGAAAAGGTCACGCCAGAGCAGGTACACCTCAAAGTGACTGGCTGTGGATAAGTCCAAGACACAGCAGGTATACCTCTGAAGAGACTGTGGCCCATTAATAAATTCATACCAGAACTGGTAGACCTCGAAGCTTCTGTGGCCTTGGATAAGTCCATGACACAGTAGGCAGAGCTCTGAAGGGGCTGTGTCTCCCTTGGAGACAGGTACACCTCTAAGGGACTGTAGCCAATGGACAAGTCCAGGCTGGAGCAAGGGCAAGGGGAGGAGTTCATTGCAATGTTAAACCCTGTGGCCTGATCCAAAAGTACAAAGGGTGGAGATTGTAATAGATATGCCTTTAAACTGTTGTAACCCATGATTTGAGTTGCATGTTATAGGAAGTACTATAGCAGGAACCCCCTTGCCACTAGCCAGACCATGGGCAAGGGGATGAATCCGTTGCAAAGTTAAACCCTATAGCTTGGTCCGGAGGGACCAAGGGTGGAAAATGTGATGGATATACCTTTAAATTGTTGTAACCCATGATATGAGTTGCATGTTATAGGAAGTTCTATAGCAGGAACCACTCAAACTGACAAAGGATGAGCCTCACAGTAAGCAGTGCAAGTACAGCAGTGACCCAACCTGAGCTGGCTTTGGCGTCCAGTAATTCCACAAAACACACCACCTCTCCTGTCCTGAGAGACCACCATAATAGATAGAAGGTGAGTCATGGACTAAAAGAACTCAGTGGACATTTTATGGACATTTCACAGGGGTGGTCCATAGACTAAGGGAATGATATATGTATATTAATCAAAGTGTGGTGATTAATGAGGATGTATTGGAAAATGTGGGACCTGAGCATGACGTAAGTGATATGGAATAAGGGGTGGAAAGTTTTGGCTAGGATAGAGTTAATTTTCTTCATAGAGGCTTGTATGATGCCATGTTTTGGATTTTTGTTGAAAATAGTGGTGATAGCGCACGTTGTTGCAGAGCAGTGCTTACATGGAGTCAAGGACTTTTCTACTTCCTGTGCTGCCCTGCAGATAAAGATATGGCATATTGAGCGTTAAATTGTAATGCCGTTCATTTCTATTTCCATTTACTTAGTTTCAGCAAATAAAACCAAACCAAACCAAACCAAACCAACTAATCTCCTTTTCATTAACTACATTTTAGTACTAATGCTCCAATTCTGTTTTCAAAGAAGGGCCCAGTAACTTCACTTAGGTAAGAAAGTTCATCTCAATTTATGAAGTCTAACTTTGAAAAGAATTTAGCTCCAGTCTGTTACAACTGATTTTCAGATGCCTGAAAATTAAGCTGTTTTGTTACTTTGCATAAAAGTTTTAGATTACATTGTGTATGACCTTATGATAGCAAAGAAAGTAATGAAATGGGACTACAAAAATCTAAACAGAAAACAATCTCCTATATTCCTGATTTTTTACACCACTTGGCCTGGTATCCATATTGCCAACATCACCATCACATCGGTGTATGACTGTATATGGAGGTGAATACTAATATACCAATTCACAGTTTAGCTTATGTAGTTTCACAAGTAGATTGTAATTAGACAGAAGCAGCTCGTACTTTCTGACAAAATGTTTCTGAAACATGGACACTGGGTATTCTTAAATCTTGGAAACAATTTTTGTGAAGACTATATCTCTGTTTAAGAGAACATCATTCCTCCCTCGTCATCTAAACATTGGTATAATTCAAGTATCCTAATGAGGAAAGTAATGATGAAAGTAGTCTTTTAGACAACTGGTAGCATAGCTATATATTGTAGATCATTTTTGTTATATTTTGTCAAAGAATCTTAAATTTTTCCCTATCAATTTCTACAAATACAAATGACTGATCTCTTTCCATATTCTCTGCAATGACATTTGCAGTAAATTTAATTTATAATATTCTACCAAGTATCCACTGCTGCACTGTCATTGAGATTATTGAAATGATAGTTCTGCTAGATAATCTATCAATCCAAACTGCAGGACTTGGACCAATCTCGTCTATATTAAAATTACCTTCCCTGTAAGAAAGACATAATTCTTCTCCTTTCTTTCACAACTTTGCCTTCTGTTTTGAGTTTTATGAATAATTGCTTTCTACTGATCAAAAACAAATTCTAATATACTGCACACATGGTCATTGATCACTATAAGCACTAATGTATAAATAAAAATATGTTTATGTTTCAAACTAAAACTGACATCTCTATAATAAGACTTCATACACACAGGCTAGTACATTACTATACCATATCCAGAGAAGCTCACAGCTCAGTTTCTGCGAGAATTTTTTCTAGCTGAAATATGGGCTCTAAAACAAACAAACAAACCTCTCTCTCTATATATTTGATTGCTAAATTAACTGAACTCTAGGATTCTCCATTAATTAAGATAGTATTGCAGGTATATATTTAAATGAAAATACGTTTACAAGGTTGGCTTGGTATACCGCTATAAACCTGTTTTCTAATTCTGTTTTAGATGAGAGGTTGTTTTATATTCCCTTACTAGTCTCTACTGGATAGTCACCCATGCCACATTATCACCATGTGATTTGTGTACTGTTAGTCAACTGTTACTGAAAAGTGCACAGATAAATAAATGGTGAGTCAGAACTGTGATGCATTAGAAATGCTGTCATGTCTACTGGCCCTTGATAAGTAAATATGATACTAAACACAAAACAAACAAACAAACCCACTAAATCCATTTTTTAAAAGTTAGCAGAGCATATGAATTATGTAATCTGTATTAGATTTGCTAGGTGTAGACCAGCAGTTTGGAAATAAATGAAAACAGGGATCTACTTTGAAATTGTCCATCTCTTCTAACTTTTTAAAGAACTTCTTAATGAATATAAGAACAGCTACTCAGACAGTAGTTCTAAAAAATAAATAAAATAATTAATTAAAAAAAAAAGAAAATAATTTTGACTTTGGTAAGTTTTGAATGTTTTGCATTTCTTTAAATACAGTTTTAGTCCGTCATTAGACAGGGATAAGGTCTTCTTCCTCAAGCTAGTGTGCTGTATATAGTGTACTCCTAAGATTAGACTACCCTCACTGAATTCTGTAACCACGACTGTTGTAAGCATTGGTTCAAAGAAGGTGTTCCCCCCAGGGAGAGTAAAATAGAATTAAAAAAGAAAAAAAAAAGTTATCTTGTTATAAATAGCGACTTGAAAAGTGGATAGCACTTTGTCATCTTAGCAGTTAAACCTCCAGCCTGATACACTAATAACCTGCTGAGAGGAAAAGCTGAGTTTGTGTCAAATACTTAGTACTTCAGTGCATTTTCCAGAAGAATTTGTATGCTTGCATGCATTCCAAGGTATGAATCTCTCCCACTCTCCCCACTGTCTCTATTATACTTATTTTGCCATCTAGAAGTTGTCCAGCAAGTAAGCTGTAGTATTTCCTTGGATGTCAGGTAGCTAGTGGGCTTTCCACTTGCATTTCAGAAACAAATTCAGTGGGGTTCCACTATGCAAGCTACAGTCTGCATAGTGAAGGAAGGATAGACTTTCAGTGTTCTTCCTTCCCTAGCTCTGCACTGTTTGGACCCATGGTCTCTGCTCCATTCTCTTACTCTCCTCACTCTTCTCGCCACTCACTTTCCACAAAGAAGCAAGAAAACTCAGAGACATCAGTAACAGTCTTCCTATTGACATCTCAGTGGTTTGCATCTAAACTTGTGTGGTGGTTTCACCCGGCTAGGCAGCTGAACTCCACCACAACTGCTGTCTCACTCCCCCTCCTCAAAGGAAGAGGGGGAGAAAATACAATGGAAAAGGGCTCAAAGGTTGTGATAAGGACAGGGAGATCACTCACCTATTACTGTCAGGGGCAAAACAGACTCAACATGGGGAGATTAATATAATTTATTACCTACCACTGGCAGACTAGAGCAGTGAGAAACTAAAAGCAAACTACAAACACCTTCC
>VXAL01009491.1:32080-57703 GCA_013399475.1 Chauna torquata | reverse complement strand
GGGGGCTCTGCATGGGCTGCAGCCTCCTTCAGGCCACATCCACCTGCTCCTCCATAGGCTCCTCCACGGGCTGCAGTGTGGAAATCTGCTCCATGTGGTACCCCATGGGCTGCAGGGGGACAGCCTGCTCCACCATGGACCTCACTGCGGGCTGCAGGGGAACTTCTGCTCCAGCACCTGGAGCACCTCTTGCCCTCCTTCCTCACTGACCTTTGTGTTTGTGGGGTTGTTTCTCATTCCCCTCTCCCAGCTGCTGTTGCACAGCAGTTTTTTCCCTTTCTTAAATCTGCTCTCCCAGAGGCACAACCAGCATCGCTCACTGGCTCAGCTCTGGCCAGCAGTGGGTCCCTTTTGGAGCTGGCTGGAGCTGGCTCTTATCTGACATGGGGCAGCTGCTGGGCTCATCTTACATAAGCCACCCCTGTGGCCCTGCTGCTACCAAACCCTTACCATGTAAACACAATATATGCTGACCATGGTATAAAAATATTTTTTTCTTCCTTGGGTTATTGCCTGTTTTCTTCTTCTTGGACTTTGTCTGCATCCCTTCCTGTTAAGCAGAAGGGGATGTTTCCCAGTTCTGCTCTTACATGTTAGATTATGGAAGGTAGGAAAGTGGATCTCAAAAATTTAATTCTAACTTTCCACTCAGAAAAAGAATGCTTCGTTCCTTTCTTCATACACAAAAAAGTATACTTTGTGGCCACTTTGGCAAATAGTGCCTTTTCTGTTGTAATAATAAAATGCAGTATCATCAAACAATATTTTAAAGGGGGATTAGTGAACACAGAATCAGAAAATATAATTTCTCTCATACTCTTTTAATCATTAACTGTTCATTTTCTTTTTTTTCCCATAACTGATTTCATTTTCTTAATCTCCCTAGTCACAAATTCTTTTCTTTCTTTTAGAAGTCTTAAATAAAAACAAAGTTCATGACTCATGTCACTTAAAAAACGTTTTTCCAGTGCTGTTACTGAGAGAAGAAAAAGTTTTGTCTGCAGAAGGGAATCCAAAATAAGATATGTGAGGACGAACAGAAGAATCCCTCTAAACTGAAGAAAGAAATAGAAATTTTCAAACCGCATGCTGTCTGACTGGCAGCTGAGTACCTTTGTGAGATGTTAAAAGTATTGTAAGAAATGGATACTTATTTCCATCATTTTGGAGCAACAAGTATCATTTCATCTTAAGGAGCAGATCAGAAAATGGCAGTATATAGGAACTGGAAGATACAAGGGACACAAATATGACAGTCTAACATTTGCCTCCTTTTGTAAGGAACAAACTGTTAAAAAAGCCCTCTAGATTATCCTGAATTGACAGGGATCCATGACTGAATCTTGTCTACTTTCTCTGTGTTAGAAATGTCAGTGATGGGAACCTCTGCTGCCAAGAGGGCACTGCTTGGTGAGAATTTGTATCTAGTGTCATTATTTTGTAGTTTATTATAGCAATTTCCACAGTAATATCTAGGTTTCTAATAGAGTAGTCTTGTGCTATGTCAATTCTAATTAATTTTCATTCTTTCAGCAATATTGGTCTGCATGGCAAATCTTTTGTAGCTTTCAAAGTACATCAAACAGATGCAAAGTCAAAAGAATTTGAGTGCTGGCACTGAAAATCTCAGAATGGAAAAGCAGGCCCACAGCTTCGACTGAAGAAAAAAAAATGAGAGCTTCTCCTGAGCTTTGCCTGGACTGAATGTCACTGTGACAGCAAAACACACGTTCTCACATAGGAATTGCGTGTCTGGTGTCTGCCTCCTGGTAAAGGATATACCAAGTCGATTTCTTTATTCCTTTGCATTGAAGGAGAAATAGTACACGACAGCTCCATCAGAAGTGTTACAACTACAGAGAACATGAGACAGAAACTTCTTGACGCCAAAGAGGCCACTACCACCCTGTGCTGGATAAGGGTATGAAAGGTGTTTCAGCACGAGTTAGTATGAGATCTTCAGGGAGAAGCGGTCCTGATCATAATCATCACCTAGCCTAGTCCTGACTGATGGTTATAGCCAAAAGTCACAGGCTATATTCCCTCAAAGTCTTTGTGCACCAGTTATAAAGGATTGTTGTGTGCCCCCTTCCAAGTATGCTTAGATACATGTTATATCAGGCAAGCTTACTTCAAAACAGAGTTAATCTGAATAGCAGACTTTTTTTCCTCGTCAAACAACCCATGTGGTGTTATGGTTTGCCCTCAATCAAGGGCTTGAATCAATTGCTAAATATAAAAATCCATCATCAATAAGATGCCTTAGTGTATGCTCTCTTGGACTCCCATTCTTCCTCCACAGCAGCAAAACTTGTTTCACTTTTACAGTCCCTGGTATTGGATCCCCTAGATTTCTCAAATTACACCAGAAACCTATGTGTGGGAACCGACTGAAGGTCTGGATGACCAGCAAAGAGTACAGTCCTCACTGTTGATGACATACTGCAATAGATGTTAAATCTGTTTTTTGAGCTTGTTTTAAATATAGTTAACATAGTGAAGAACTCAGTGCATGTTTAATTACTAAGTTAGCTTAGTAGTTAACTGAGTATGTTTAACTATGTTTAACTGCTCAGTGATAGTTTAACTTAAGGTTTTTTTGAGTCAAATATATCAACATAATACTGTAAGTGGGAGTCTTCAAAATATTATTAAGTGGTATATACTTAAATCCCCTGACATCCATCCTTTAGTAAGGTGTACTCCATTTTATTTTTCAAAATATAAGCATATGGTCCATTTGAAATTATTTAATTATCTACAGTAATATTTTCATTACTAAGTACCTACACTATTTATCTCAAATATATTCCACACAATCATTGCCATCTACTAAATAAACCAAGTTATTAAAAATAATGGAAAACCAAATTTTTTTACACTGCTCCTAAGTACTTTCTGATTCCAAAATAATCACCGGTCAGAAGCAGATACCTAATTATAGTTTAGGTGTATTGTAGCCTAATGTAAAGGCATACATGGGGCCTGGGGCCACATTCCATGACAGAAAGACTCCAGAGACATGTTTGATCATTCTTTGTGATACATAAAATATGTCAGAGCTGTACAATAAAATATATCAGCCATCAGGTAAGGCTGTCATTTGCCCTTGCTGGCTTATATCGCAAAAACACAATGTTTCTGCCTTGTACTTGTGTGGGATTATTGCTCAAGAAAACACAACCTATTTAGTCAGCACACACATTACCATACTGCTGCTCTATTTCAAAAGAAAGTAGTCATAAAATAAACATGCTAAGGAGAATAGCTCTGGTTGATATTTTGTTTCAACATACACCCATTTCATATGTTATAAGTTGTGAATATGTTAAGTACTGGTCTACATTAAAGCTAGGTTCTACAAAAGGATTGCATATTTCTCTAGGGACTAGTTCCTTTCATTTGATTTCTGTTATGCACACATCTTATTTTAGTTCAAAATCTAAGCCTGTATCGCAAATAACATGTATAAGAAAGGAACAATGGCAATAAAAGTAGACCAAAATGTATAAAGATTTATTATATTTCCCATTAACATACAGACTTTACATAATAATAGTTATTAAGGCATCCACATTATTAACATATTCATCAAAATATATAGAAACTATAACTGTTAGAATCTTAGTAGAATTTAATGACTTTGTGTCCACTATGTTCATCCACCAGTAGGTACCTTTATCAGAAATTCATACCTCTTTATTTATTGGGTAGAGAGGAAGTTTCATGCTTATCAAAACAAAAATTGCCTGTTAAAATAACTTTGGAGATGGGCCTTTGTGCAACATTTATTAAATGTAGAATGGACACATACATAAAATATAATATTTTAGTATGGGAAATGTAGGAAACAAATGCGTTGGGTAGACCAGTAGTTAAAGTTTATAATAGTTTACTGAGTTTATAACATCTTTACTGAGATGTGGAGATAGATGCTCTACTCTTCTAGTTTAATGTGTTAAGAGTTTAGAGTAATGAGTTTAGTGTTGATCATTTCAGATTTTACTCAGGGTCTTTGGTGCTCAGAATTATTCTAATGTGCAAAATGAAACACTGTCATTAGTTAAAAACATCACAAGATAAACAGAAATGAGAGATAAAGAATATTATCATAAAGGTAAGTTTATTCAAATTCACCTGAAATGACATGCATGCTAATGAATAACAATCACAGCTTTCAAGGCCATTAGAATCAATTTTACCTGTTGTGTAAATATCTTGGGGTTTTGAAAAACTTCTGAAACTTAAACAGACCTATCTATATGTCAGCTTTAGCATTAGTTGCTTGGTAAGAAAATGAAAGTCATTATTTTTTTAATTGAGTTTGAAGAAATACTTTTCACTGAGAATTAACATACGGCACAGCAGACAAAATCGATTAAGGGCCGCCATCTGGCAGAGGTCTAGAAAAGTTGCTGCCATATGTTTTGACCAAGACTGCAAAATAAACTGTTTTATACTGTCACCACCTCCAGATCTGTTTTATAAATTACATTTGGTTTTATTATATATATGAAAAAGATTAGGAAAGGTTTCATCTATGACTGGCCACTTAATTGGAAAACAGACGCTATATAAAATTTTAAAACAGGCACAGGGTGAATGGGGCTCAGTTTGAAAGCTATTTGACAGCTGTAAGTAACAGAAGTGCAGGGATTGCTATAAACTGCTTATTAGGCAGATCTTTAATTCTTAATCAGTAATATTTACATTTTTCTTCAATATTCAACAATTGTACTTTATCCGTTATAATAATTACAGAAGAAAATGTAATTCAAAATTCCTGGACAGAGGGGAAGAATGTTCATGAAATTCATAGGTAATATTAAAGAGTGATGAAATGGAAACAAACAAAAAAAAAAAAACCACAACAACAACAAAAAACTTTTTCTTAAAAGGATACAGTTTCATAAAGAATAGATTTTAAAAAATCAGTATATATGTATGTTGCTGTTGGAAAAATAACATATCAGGTTCAAATGAAATTTAGGAATGTTAATCTCTTTTGCAGCTGCTATTTTTGTTTTATGGTATTTTTACAGCTGTTTTTAATTTCTTTTAAGAAATACTAAACCTTTCGGAGTATTCCCAAGTGAAACACCATGGAACAGATAATTGGTTTCATTGCAATTCAGATTACGAACATCATTTTTCAGTTGTAACTTTCATACACAGCTAAATCTGCAAGCCATTTTCTTTATTTCAGCTACTATCAAAAAGGGAGAAAATGTCTTAAAACATCACAAAACCTTAATGTCTTTGTAAGGGTTTGAGATGTTTGTAAATATTTATTCACTAATGAAGAATGTTCATGATAAATGTAAAACTATCTTCAAACATACTTGTGCTTATATGATATATACAGGAACAAATCAATTATTGCTGGCATAAGACATTATAAATTGACACCTCTATGCATCAGAAAAACCCTTGTACTCTAAAGAGGTCCATTCAAAGGCAATACGGGTGAAGTAAGATTTTAATTCAGTTTTGAATTAATATCATAGCAACAGTAACTGAAGATTTGTTAATAATATCTATAACATTAACTCTGTCCTGTGCTCTGCGTACATCATCCTCAAGTTTTCTATCAGAATTCTTGTGGGAAAAAAACAGACTAACTTTTACTCCCCCCATCCCCTCCCCTGGGCCTCTGGTTAATATGGGGCACAAAGTACTAAGCAACACCTGGATATTTCTTTTTATCCTTATGTTCAACATGTGGTTCCACACTGTATTTACTACTTAGCCTCCACGCCCTGAAGCAAATAAGCTTTTATTTTTCTTCATAGGCTTCTATCTATGTCATCTGTAATATCAGAGTGCTTTATAAGGAATAATGAATTTATTTTCAGAACACTTCAAGAAAGTACTTGAGCGAGTATTTACAATGGCAGAACAGAGAGAGGCATTGAGACCTGTAATAATGTTTCAAGTAAAGGAAATATACGTGCAGAACCCAGACTGCTTGGTCTTTATCCATGGTCTCTGTCACAAGACAATTCACTTTTACAGAGGAACCTAGCTCACTCAGGTTGTTCACAGCCTGCCTTATTGTCTGCCCAATGACGGCCTAACTCTTACTACTATGAATTTGCATGGTTTGGATTTGGCTTGAAATTAAATGGAGGACGAAAGTCTAAAACTTACATGATCAAATAACAAAAGACCTTATCAAAGCACGTACACACGAGGAGGCAGAGTACATGCTGCATTTGTAACCTTAACTTTGTTTCCTGACTCCAAGTGATTCTCTTTGTGTTCTATATTTCACTTAACATTGGGGGTAGGGGGCAGTAAAAACACTGAAACTCTTTTAAAGACAAATTGAAAAACAAAGAAATTCCGAAATATTTTGTTGATTGGTAGACATTATAATTTTTTCTTCAGTGCAATTTTTATACATAGATTATAGTTCTATATATACATATTTATAATCAGTGAGGCAGAAAGTGTTACCTCATTCCGTGTACACATGTTTCAAGTCTCGCTTTCTTAAATAAAAAAGGACACCTTTGGGCTCTGTGTTACTCCATGTGGACTGACACTTATTTCAGAATTCCCTGTGAATTTTCTCTGAGCTACACATACATGCACAGAACAACAAAAAATATAAAGCAGACAGTTATGACATTAATTACAAAATTCACCATGAATCCATGTAAACCCTTACCCTGGTTTGCACATCAACACCAATTTCATTCAACAACTAATAGGTACTTGTGAGATTAAGACTACTGCCTGTGCTAAATTTCATATTTTTAGACAAATATCCATTGTCACCTATGTGAATTAGGAACCTATGTCCTGTTTTTAAACATGAAGTATGGAGGAGACTAATTCTAACTGATAGAGAGTTGAGACTTAGGGCTCATTGAAAAAGAAGAAAGTGACAAGAATAACAACTCAAACTATATCATATCATGCAAGAATTTCTATTTTTGCATTAGCTATTATTTATTTATTTATTTTTGAGATGACGCGTAACTATCATATGACTTTGGCAGATTTGAAAATTATAACCATGCTTAGCACAACTCAGGTTTTCATTCTAAAATAACCCATGTTATTAAAGCTGGTAAAATAATTCTTAATAAATATTCAGCATCAAATTTCTGTGGAATCCGTGTTCTGAGAGACATTTTTTACCTACAGCTATTCAGCATCTTTGATAATCTGGCAACATATTAAATTTTTGCTGGGAAATCTTGCAGGTCATATAAGAATCGGTGAACTTCTAAGTAAGGATGAGGGCACATTAGTTTTACTGAGTGATACAGATTATTGGTGAAACTGACCTCATTCAAACAGCATATATTTTATGGTAGACAAATGTACAGTCATACATCTGGCATCAACAAAAAGAATGTAGATCCACAGGATTGGAGTATTATGTTTGGAAATCAATGACATGCTAAAAGATAAGAATAATGGTAAGTAAGTGGCTGAACCTGAGCTACCAGTATGGTTTAGCATAGTGACTATAGTGGATATGGTCCCTGGTTGTATAGACAAGGGGATAATGAGGGAAATGTTCAACCTTGTTGAGTCAGGTAATGGAGCAGGTCTGAACTTACCGAAGTGATCAAAGTTCTGTGAATCACCAATTCTTAAAAGAAAGAAATTGTTTAGAATAGGGCATTTTCTTGCATATTCTTGGTGTCTTTGACCATAATCCCTTTGCAGAGCCAAAAAATTTACATGCAAGGTGGAGTGAGAAGAATATGGGAATTAATTAATTTTATGAAAGAATTATTAAGTATTATAATGCAAGTAATCAGAATAGAAAATATGGATTTTTGACCATTAATCTTTAAGGACCAACCTTTTAATCATTAAAGGTAATAATATGTTACCCATATATTATATGATATTCTCCAATATTCATAGCAAATACTTCTGAATCAAACTCCTGAATCAAATGTCTCTTCAGATATGTCAAAGGCATAACTCATAAGTGGTCCAATGATTTTCAGGAAGGAGCTTCCCCCTGCAAAAGACAGACAGATTCAATTTATAAGTCACACTTTAAATATTAAAAAAAAAATTGTGCCCAGTGTTGTTAAAAGTAACACATAGGGTTATTATACCTGAAGATTACAGAGCATAGATATTGTTTCCCTGCACCTCCTATCTTTTTACTTTGTGCTAACTAACACCATTTGGCATATGGTGTTTCGCAATTTCTCTCACACAGGCAATCAGGTGGTATTTCTTTTGTTGTATGAACATTTGACCGATTTGACCGGGGAATAAGAGACTGAACTATCCCCTCCCCCCCAAAAAAGTATGAGAATGTAAAAGAAATAATAGGAAAACCACAAAAATTTGCAGACTAACTCAGGGGTAAATCTCCTGTCTTACTCTATTTTCCAAGACTTTTACTGAACTTTAAAATATACTGCATTCAAAGACACATTGTCCTTTTAGTCAAACACTAAAAACCCATATCATGCCCGAAATGGTTAAACGGAATTTTATCAAGCAATATAATTATAACATCAATAAAAACCTACCAGAGCAATAGTAAATGTAAGAACTTTTGGTGCTCAAATAAATAAACAAACACAATAAAAAAAATAGAAAATATAAACACAGTCCTGAAAGTGAAGGACAAATGATATACTCCATGTAATATCATCATAATTATGTGGTAAATGAAATGTGGTATAATGTCAAAGTAAATGGAAGAACCAAAGGAAAAAATTAATTGACAGACTAATAAACTTTAAGACATTTGGTGAAAGCATATAGTATTTAGAACAACACAGGTTAAGACATTGAAGTCAAAGATATACCTAAAGAGGGATGTGTTTCAAAGCATAACTTGCAAATCTATTTATTTTAATTGAAGCAGTGGATGACTGCTTCTCACCTCAGAGCTCATCTTTTTACCAGGTTCAGTGGAGGATGTGAGGACTGTCAGGAAACAGGGTTGGTTCTCTTCAAACCATTTTCTACTCCTCTCAAGCCACAGGTTATGAGGAATCATGAAAAGAGTTCTGCGGGCTATATTGTTTTCCTAAGCTCACAAAATGTTTCATAGTGCTCCATTATGTCTTTATTTTTATTCACTACTTCTCCACTTTTTGTGCTTCCTCCACAGAACTTACCAGCAAAAAAAATCTTTCTTCCTATGTCATGATACTGACACTCAGTAGTTCTAACCTAGAGGAACATTTGTTAAAAGATCCTAGCAGGAATTCTGTACTGTACAAGGGATGCTTTAATCCACCAAGCTAATAGGTTCTTCATTCTTACTCAAGGACGTAAAGGGTATGGAGGAGTCCAGACCTGCCTAAACTCCTCTTCTGAGATTTCTTGGTGTTTCAGTAGAAATCTGCTAAAATGGAAAAGTTGCATAGCCAGTTTAGTTTTGTGTTTAAACATACTCTTGAAGGAGTAATTCCAGCTTAAAGCTTTACATTTAGTGTCTTGCCACCTCAGACTACTGGCAGTAGAGCTCAGATCTTATATCCATGCTATCATTCATATTTATACTTAGAAACTACTCTATCCATCATTTTTATGTCTTGAACAAAATATTTCCAAAGCGTTTCTTCACATAAAGGTACAACTTCTTTAAACAATGGAGTTCTTCAGAAAAGGTAATATGTGTTTTAATTCTGAGCATCACGGTGGTTGCAACAGAGGAGGAAATTCTTTCTGATTCTTAAACTGGGTTTGCTGTTGGAAACAGCATCCTAGAAATATGCTAGCAACACTTCTGCACATGGATTGAGAATGGAGGGTAGCAATAATGGCAAGATGGATGCTGAATGCCAGGAAAACATTAAAGGTGAATAAGGGTTATCTGTCCCATCTTATTCCAAGTAGGCCAGTATGCTTTGAGGCAAAGAGAGACTGCAAGTAGGAATAAACTCTGCATTGGTTTAAAACAGTGTATCCCACCTACTACTTGTTCAAGACAGCTTGGCTATTTCACAGACTAGTCCAGCCAAATTTAATTTGACAAGTGCTTTCTGGATTTACCCCAAAAGACAATTTACTTTGCCAAAAATTAAGTATAATGAATTTTTTACTATTTTTTCACATGACTAAAAATAATGATCTGTTTGATGTTATTGCAACGTAGGTATTAGAAAGCCATAACATAAAGTCATAAACATGGTTCTAAAGAATGTGTATACAAAATTGGCCACTTAAAGTAAAGGAGCAGAACCAGACTAAGATCTGTAAAAATTCCTGAATTCTGATATCCATCTTTGTTTACATTTGTGGTATTCATTCTTGTACTATGATTTTGACTGAAACATTAAATAGACTAAAAGAGTGAGCAGATTCCTCCCATGATTAAGAAATAAAAGTACCTAAGAAGCAAATGGTACTTTTACAGAGAAAGTAAATGTTAAAATACTAAAGTAATATAGAGTATGACACAAATTCCAAAAAATATATATTGCATCTTAAAAAATAAAATAATACTTACCTTTTTCTTTTTTTTTTTTTTTAGTAATATCAATGAGAAGTTGATTTTGCACTCTGATCTTCTCCCCAGACTTTCATTTGCTAATCAAGCTACATAACAAGAATCCATTTGGATAACACAATGCTCTCTTTATACTCAGAAATAGCTTACAACAGAAAAGTTACAGTAAATTATTTTGTTAGACCTAATTTTTCAAATCAACGCATCACAAGCTCACAGCCTATATTGCTTACAGTCCTTACCTTTAAAAAGGTGTTAACAAATTCCAAGCATATATCAGTTGCAAAAAAATACTTGATTATAATATATCCTAGATACAAGAGGCATTGCACTTTTATAACCGCATTCAGCTGCTTCTACTCTGTAAAAGAGTATACTTTCAAGGAATCTGAACCCTCTCTGTCTCTGTCTCTCTCACTGAGAGAAAAGTTATACCCAGAGCAGGACTTTGGGACACCTTGCCCTCTCCTGCAGAGCTCAGAGGTAAATGTATGCACAAACAAAATATCCCCTTAAGGGCACCATTTTCCTCATGGCACACTAAGCATAAAACGTGTTATTCTGGTAGGGACATTTTGTGCTTCTGTGAAGTGCACCTTTTAAAATCAGACATCAAGATGCCTGTGGCCATAACAGCATCTCAAGGGGGAAAAAAAAAAAATAACACTCTCTTTCTTGGCTGTAAAACCACATAACCCCAGTAAAGCTAAATTGAACAAAACTACCCTCATGTTTTTAGAATTTTCAAACAAATAATGTAACAGTAGCCTACAGGTGGTAACATTTTAAGAAAAGTGCATGTGAATGGAGACCATAGATTCCAAAGTCTGTTGACAAGACAGAAAACAGGACCTAAAGGAAGTGGAGGTACATGCCTCTATTTAACATGAGACCTAGTATTGAGCTCTTCATTTATAGTGGGAAGTGGGCCCTCCTAAGGCTAAGTGCCTTATATTGTATATGCAAACTTTGAAATTGGGTTCTCTGGAGAAAACTTCATGAGGAAGAAATAATGCCTTTATTTCATTTTATTATTTTATTTTATTTTCAAGTAAAATAAAAAAATTGATTCAATATACAGATGACTTTGTGTTTGTTGTTTTTTGTTTTCTTTTGTTTTTCTCCTCTTTGATCTTTGAAAAGCTCTGGGTAAACACATCTAACAGCTCTCAGCTGCATTTGTTTAGCTAAGGTAGCTGGAATTTTATGACAACAGGCAGTTGGAAGAACAACTGGATTTCTATTGCAATTGTTCTGAAAGAGATTAAACAGTCTTTTCAAACTAAATAGGACCTCAAAGTAGAAATTTACCTGTTGTAATTTTAGATTAGACATAATACTAATAATCAGAACTACCAATGGCTTATTTTCTGCAGCAGATTCCAAATTTCTGTGGAGGTAACAAGAAGACAAAGATACAAACTGGTAATATGCTCTTTTTTTTTTTTTTTAAGGATATACTGTTATCTTTAAAATGACCAATAGACAACAAAATTTCTCCCTGATCACGGTTACATATATATTTTTTCTAGCAGGTCAATAGGTTATATTTAAAGAAATCTACACAAGCAGCACTCAGATGCTAGGCTTTTGTAGTTACTCCACAGCTTTCTGGAATGCATCTGATAACAATACATAAAAATGAATATTTCAGTCAGGAATACATTCTGAAGAAGGAATCATAGTTTCAAAGAGCAGTGGTGTTGTGGTGATATGGAGTATGTGAGATGCGTATGCAGGAACATGCATAAAACAGATTGAAATATGTGATGTAGAAAGGTTTTTCTGGCAGCAGCTTGGAGTGCAATTGTAAACCATTTCCTCTTTTTAGCACTTAAACAAGTGTATGAAATGTCTTACTATCATCTGTAGAGCAAATACCCAGAGCACATTATGTATACATGTATAGAGATACATGTACATACACATTGAAATATAAAACATTTTTATGTAAACCTGCATTAGAAAAATTTTGTTTATATAAATTTACCTTTTCATATAGCCAGAAGTACATCCATATAAACATATGAACATAACTGTATATTTATTCATTGAAATAGAAATAATGTATTGTGTGTGTACATGCATCTGTGTAGTTACTTCTTGTAAATTATATTAAAATGTGCTGCTTTAAAATTAAAGATAGCTTTGATCCTTTTATGGAGTCTGGCTCAAAATCTATTACACAGTGGAAGTAAGCCCCCCTTTTAGTAAATGCTGACAGTGAACTTTCAGGTGCTGAAGATTCCTCAGCCTCACCTGCTGTCATTTAAACCAAAGGACAAGATGAGCACCTCCATGTGAAAAAAAGAAAGTGTCAACATGAGTTAGTCTGAGGTGGTAGAAATGGGCCCTTTCTCTTTCTTCTTTAAAATAAGTGAAGTCACTGTAGCTTTTATTAAAGTCAAGTGTAGAGTAACTGATTTTTCAAAGGATCTGAGTTCCCTATAGGTAGATTCTATTGTAAGGATGAAATGTTTGCACTACCAGTAATATTGCCCAGATCTACCTTAGCACTAAAACAGACGGAGTGTCTTGGTAACAGATCCCTAGCTCAAGCTCATGAAAGCAATTAAAAAACAATTAGAAAAAATAATTAGAAAACCTATAAAAACACAGGCCTACATCTAAATTACATCATTAACTTTAGAACAAATGAAGTTAACTATATTGTTGCTTTTAAAAGTAGAGAAAGGTGCTGAAGGGGGGTGAAGGAAACGAGGAAAGACAAAAAAGTATAAACAGGACACACCCTCACACAGTTTGATTTGATGTGTAAGCCTCAGGTTTGCATTTGCTTGAATTCAGTTTTGTCACTCCTTAACTTATTTCAGCAATACCTCTAAGAAGTCCAAAAATCTTAACTGAAAGCTTGTTGCAAAGTATTTTAGGATAGAAGGAACATATAACTACTCTAAAATACTTTTTGAGAATGAGCAGTACTGCTGATAGAATGTGTTAAACTAAAATACAAATTTTCTATAAAATTGTACAGATCTTTTACCTTGCCTGCATTTAGCTGGCATTATAAAACCATATTCTATAATATACTTTTAAGTTTGCTGACTGATTTTTTCTTTTGAGCTTTCCAACAAAGAGCAATTTTAAAAGGTATCTTTAGAACTCTGGTTGTACAATGTACAACTTGGATCCCCCAGCAGCTGTGCTTAGATACACAGTCTGCCCAGTAGCTGCCCTGGACCCCGTCCTTCTCTGGTGTCTGGCACCAGGACATACAAGCCCCCAAGGCCAGAACCCCACTCCAGCTGTTGCTAAAAAGGCTCCTTGCACACACACACACTCACATACACACACACATGCACACCATGGATCCCACCAGTAACTGTCCTTAGACTACTGCTACACAGTCACTGGTCCCTGGATCTCCTGCACTCCAGTTGCCTCACATACACATGCAAAAGAATACTTTTATTTGACCTCCCGGCCCTATGGTCACTTTCAGGGTTGCCCTGGTCCCTCTGGAAGTAACTCACCTTCAGAACAGAAATGGTTTCCAGGGTTCTTATTCTGCTCACCAGCTCTTCTGCCTTAATATTCACTAGCAATCACACACTGATATATGAAAGCTCACCATCTGCAGTTGCTGGCATCCCAGACACATGGACCCCTATTGCCCATGGTCTGATTCCAGTTGCTGGCACTTACAGTCCTTACACACATACACACACACAGAGAACAGAGAGCCCCTTCTAATTTCCTGCTTGTTCCTCCCCATACCACCTTTCTCTCCCTTTCCCTGCCCTTGGTTATTTCCCTAAACATCGCATAGTAAGACCTGTACAGCCTTTTAGCTGACTGCTGGTGCTCGATGTCCCCTTAGCCCATAGAGCTGAGGCTTCTCCAGGACAACCCTGGGCAGGGTTAGGCAGAGGCTCCCTTTCTCTGCCTTGGTTATTGCGATTCCCCTGCCCACCCGTGTGCCCCTGTGCTCCTCTGGGCTTGTGGAGATGAGCCTTTGATGGGCTGATGGCTCCTGTGATGGGCCTGGGAGCAGCCTGATAGAGTATTATTTGGGCTCTCCCAAACCACCGTTGCTTCTCTATGTTCCTTTGCAGGTATGCAAATGAACCTTTTCTGTCATGTAACCTAACATAAACCATTTCAGGACCCAATGCATGGAGCCAAAAATGCATTATTTTTTTCATAACACATTACTTCCCAAACAACCATGGAGCTGTCCCACAGTTTACAGGTCTTTAAACATTAGCATGATCATTACAGATCCCAATGCATGACATTCATATACCTTTAACACCTAGCTGATCAAAAATTGATGGGGAGGGGGAGAGAGTCATGCATTTGTTATGTTACATTTAAAAGCAACTTGTCCACAGAAGGCTTCCATGCAAAGCAACTTGACACATTCCATATGATTTTAAAACAAAAGGAAACAGGATTAATGAAATACAACAATAAAACCATATAATCAGCAAACCTCAACAGTTTTGATTTCTTCCACTCTTGAAAAACTTACTCAATGACTTACAGCATGGCTGGTACAGACATGTTACATGACTAAGTAATCATGTAATAAAGTGTATCTTGAAATCATAACTACGTCTGCACAGAAATCCTGTAACTCAAATCTCTGCTTAAAGATGGGACTGCTGTGTAAGATGTGGTTCAATATGTACTACTTCAGAACTTGGTCCAGAAAAGTGGGGAATCATTCCAGAGGTGTGTAACACTGCCACAAAGGTAAGTGGTGGTACAAGATCTGAACTTATTTCATAGAAAACAGTAGTGTCTCAGAGAGACGGAGAGCTGTTTATAGAGCTTTTGTCCAGGCAAGATCTGCATAGAAACCAACAGAAACCTAGTACAAGTCACAAAGATACAAAAAGGTGTTATAGCAAATCAGTGTCATCTACTTAGCAGACCACCACATCCAAATCCAATTTAAATATTCATTATTAATATAAGCATGTTGAAGCAATCCATCCTGTAGATAAGAAAGACAAGGATGCTATGACACGGCACTTCAAATCTGAAACAGTTATAGTGTGCTTGCCAAAGGAGTATTCCTGAACTGTAACACTGTGACCATTCAGCTTAAGCTGGAGATTCAAGACACTGCAGCTTTTGCAGCTTATAACAAAAATAGAACAGACATCACTTAGTCAAAGGAAAAGATACCAGCACTGCTGTATCTTCCTGTTGCACCCTCCAACATGGTAATATCACCATCAGCTTTATCAAGATGTACTTTTAACCAAATGGATTTCATTCATTCCAATATCTCCCACAGACACTACCCTCAGCACTAAATAGATCAGGGAAGACAGGGTTATAAGGAGAGTCATCAGTATTCAGAAGCAGGATGGACCTTGTCAAATATACACTGCATTAATCTGTAATAGTGCATGTATTTTCACTGTATCAGATGGCATTAATCCCTGTCTCCAGCTACTGGATCCGTAACAAGCATAATTTTTTTTTGTTTGTTTTTGGAATGCCCCAGATAGCACTAAGATAGTACTTTAAAATAAATAAAAGAATATTTAAGAACAACATGACAAGGATTTGTCGTCTTTTGCACAAATTATTTGTTATTTTGTGAAATAACGAAAAGACCTGACCCAGAGCAATTTGCATCTAGTTGCTAGCCCATAAGACTGAAACAAAAATGAGAAGAAGTAAACTTTATTAGAATTAATAAATCATTTGTCATGGAATACACAAAGTTTGGGAAAAGACCAAGAGAAAATGCACATATCCCAGGATTTTTAAAAGCATAGCTGTAGCATAAAGGTGCCTATTCTGGTACCTCTGAGTATGCCACAGGCCTTACAGAGGACTTAGAAATGATAAAATACTCCAAGTGGGGAGCCAGTGTGTTTCTTACTTCTGGGCTATCCCTTGGTGCTAATCCAAATGATTAACATCAAGAAGTTAATGCGGCACTGCCACATGCTATATAATGCTGCCGGATTAAAGGCATCAGGGTGATATAATTATTATAGTCATAAGAGAAAGATTTCAATTAAAGGTACCATAGCAGCATGGCACTAAAAACAGCACAGCAGCATACTAATTAAACTGCAAAAATCCACTGAAAGCAATGTGGCTTATGCTACTTGAGGCAATGAAACAGCCAACAAGGAAGCATAATGGTATCCTAAAATCCAATAAAATAATGATACAGTATATCATCACAATAAAGAGCAAGGTCAAAGGTTATAGAGTTTTCTTCTGAATGCTATGGATATTTTTTGTGAACAGTGTAGATGAAAACATAGCTTTGAGACATTTTTTACTCTTTATGGCAAAATTAACATGAAAGCATCCTAAACCTTTTTTGTTGTTGTTATGCTTAAAAGGAATAATAACTCTTGCAATAATATTTTTCTTTTCTTAGCTAACAGAGGAAAATAAGTATCAGTTGTATATTGTAGTACCAGAACACCAAGGCAGCTTTGACTATTAGACTGAATGAAACACACACTGCTAAATAGAACAATGCCAGCTTATGAAAGGCAATGGAAAAAAAGTCAGCTAAGTGAAATATATTGTCTTCAGTTAATCAATCTGAAAAATAATTTCTATTTTAGAAGCTGTAGATCACAGAGAAGGCTTCACAGAGAAGCAGAAATTGAAAATATGGCTTATAGTTTACAGATATCAAGAACAGTTCAAATCTGATGATGTGATCTCAGTGCTGTGCAGCTAAAGTTTTGACTGAATAGCATACAAAATAATATGAGATCTGCATATGTAATGTCAACGTTTATGAGGTTCTCTCAACTTACCATTCAGAAGTGTTGAATATCTTCTGTTCTTACCAACATCTCTGAGAAATGAAAAATGTCAGTGTATCTGAGAATCAAACTGCTAGTAGATATCTACAGGACCAAAGACACGAGACTGGCAGGCAAACATACTGAAAAATCCTAAAGAGCGCTGAAAGTTCAGGAAGGAAACTCTTAAAAGTGAGTAAATTAGAGAAGCTCTCAGGTGATTTTAACATAAATGCTGGCTGACAGCTATGGGGTCTACAAGCACTTGCTACAAATATGGAATGATTTTTACAGTAAAAAAGCTGATTTATTTAAGATGACAAGTGTAAAAGCAACAGAACATCTTTACCCAAATGTTATTTCTTAAAATTATTGTGTGTCTTTCTTAATAGCTAAAAAATACATTAGTCTCATCCTAGCTCTATGCTGTAGGTCTGACCTTAAACCAATGCAAGAGGATACCCTAGACAAAGGGGACCGTAATACTGAGACATTAAATAATAGTTTATATATGCATAAAACTGAGGTAGTGATAAAAAATGTTGTGTCATAGACTAAAATAAAGAAGTTTTTTTTGTGTGCTTTTTTTTGGGGGTGTGTGTGTGGGAGTCTTGCTGCGAGTTATGAGTAGTAATATAACTAGGAATTTTAGCGAAAGAAGGCAGAACAATTAGTGAGTAAATGGAGAACTACAGAGAATAAAGTTCTAGAGAGGGAAAACTTCCTGCCTGTGCATTCAATCTAGATCATCTGCCTACATAAGCAGAGAAGAATGGAGCTTTAGGCTCCTGGGAGTTGGCTGAGAACAGTGCCATGATACTTCGTAATCCATGAATGGACTGAAATGACTGCTGAACAGCCAGCAGTCACGGGCTGATTGACCTTTCAGGCATCCAAACCCTGGAAAATATTTTTTTGTCTTGGTCAATAGTTTGTAGATTTGTCCACATTGAAAGATTACTATCTCAGTTCAAAACTGGAAAAAAAAGAGATTCTTTCCACATTGTATCTTGTTAGACTTCTCACATCACATAATTTTGAAGATGATTAGAAAGGGGAGCTGGAAGGAGCTTAATTAACAGGCTTGCAAATACCCTGCTGTTAGGATGTTGGTGTATGTATAGGTGAAAATCTGTCATATCAGCTATGTTTGTAGTAAGTTGTACCATGCTGAATCTGGAGCAGAACACACAAATGCTTCTAACTTCAGCAGCAATTGGGAATAAATTGTAGTCATGGTTACCTAGTGTAAGCAAAATAAGGTGACCTGTGAGATGATGACATGATCCATTTCTTCAGTATGGTCTTGCCTAGCTTGAAGCAGAATGTCCACACATTCCACAAGGAACCTTGTTTTTACTTCTCTCTCTGATGTCTCCTTACTCCCTCATTACTAACCAAGAACTGAAGATCTTCCACCTTACACTTTTCCTCTGCTCCAGCCTGGGCTTTCCCCATGGCCTGCAGTCCTTCCAGACAAACATGCTCCAGCATGGGCTCTCACCATAGACTACAGCTTTCTTCAGGAAATATCCCCCTGCTCTAGTGTGAGTCCTCCATGGCCTGTGGTGTGGATGTCTGCTGTAGTGTGGTCATCTCCACTGGTTGCAAGGAAACACCTGATTCACTGTGGTGTCTTCCCTGGGCTGCAGGGGAATGTCTGCTCTGGTTCCTGGAGCACCTCCTCCTCTTCCTCCTTCTCTGACCTTGGTGTTCCTTCTACTGTTTCTCACTATTTGTTCCCTCCTCCTTTGCCTGTGTGGCATTTTTTCCTTTCTTAAACACGTTTTCCCTGAGGCACCACCATCTTGGCTGCTGGGCTAAGCTATGTCCTGTGGTGGTGCCATAGGAGCCAGCTGGAACCAGCTGTGTCCGGCACAGGGCAGCCCTGGCCTCTCCTTACCGAGGCTGCTCTGCAGCCCTGCAACTACCGAAACCTTTCCATATAAACCCAATACGGCGTGAATAGGTGAAATCCAGGTAAACCCTTAAGAAACAGAATTCAAATGTTTTATGTAGCCCTATGACTCAGATGACTGCTTTAATGATGGCATAATGCCCATTACGTTAGAGCAGAAAATCTGAAATGTTGTCAGATTTCTATTAAAGCTGCCTCTTAGTTAGCTGACATTACACTTGAAACAGAGAAATAAATGACTTCTGAAAAGTTAGCTTGGTGACTATTACACACGTATTGCTATTACTTACATATACCTTCTTCAGCTGTGCACGACAGACAGAAATATACAAAAAGCAGCATAAGACATACCAAAATACTGCAAAGAATGTATGTACTGGGCATTGCAAGATCAAAATACTATAGTATCTATTTTTAGTGCTGCTAACCATTTTGCAAGAGCTGCTCATGTATAGTAATATCTACAGAAAAGCTACTTGAAATAAGTAAGGTCTACTAAATCACAGAAATAAGACTACATATTATCTGTTCAGATGACATGAGCTCACACTTTGGTTGAAAGGCTACCTCCGTAATTAGGAAAGATGTTTAAATGCTGAATATCTGAAATACTTTTATTTTGATTCTAAAAGTGTGTGCATATGCAGAAGTTCAAAATCAAACAAAACAACCTTTTAAGGAATTCACCAACATTATGAAATGCTAGAAGGAATCTAACAGTAGTGTCTTGGGAACCTTTGGGTCAGGTGTTTGTGAAATGTCTTATGAATTATCTACATTACCTTCAATCACTCCAAATTCAAAGATAATCCCAATAAATAGGTCTGTGTACATGTTGTGAAGAGTAGGTCTTCAAAAATAAATAAATTTTAAGAGAGTCACTTCTCTCCAATAAATAACACCAGGAGAATACAGACAAAATTAAGAGACTGGACTGTCTTTCATGTGAGGGAAGGCTGAGAGAGCTGGGACTATTTAGCCTAGCAAAGAAAAATCTCAGAAGGAGTACCTTATCAATGTATATAAATACTTGAAGGGAGGATGCAATGAGAATGGAGCCAGGATCTGTTCAGTCGTGTCCAGTGGCAGGACAAGACGCAATGGGCACAAACTGGAACACAGGAGGTTCCCCCTGAACATTAGGAAGCACTTCTGTACTTTGAGGGTGACAGAGCACTGGCACAGGTTGCCCAGAGAGGTTACGGAGTGTCCCTCCTGGAAATATTCAAAAGCTGTCTGGTCATGGTTCTGGGCAATCAACAGTATGTGTCCCTGCTTGAGCTGAGGGTTGGACCAGATGTCCTCCAGAGGTCCCTTCCCACCTCAACCATTCTGTAACTCTGCGTGATTATGTGATTCTGTGAAAATCAAAACTCTGAAAGAGTAGAGCTATTCCTGTCCTTTCATGAGATTTTTCTTATTCATCTGCCTAGTGACAGTGCATAAGAACCTGTGAAACCTATTATATGCTTCTGTCCTTCAGGTACACCTTACCTGAATGCCAAAATCTTCCCTTTAAGCTTAAACTCTGTCCTCTTTTATCAGATTCCTGTTATTACCTATACCCTCAGCATTGCCACAGACTTAATCCACTTACCTCACAATATTCCCTGCAAATGTTCCTATGTGCAAGTTATTTTATGTTTTAAAATATATTGAATGCTCTTATATTTTCTCTGAATTCAGATAATACATTCTCAAACAAATAAATAAATAAATAAAATTAAAACCAGTCTGACAAATCAATCCTGACAAAAGCAGGACTTCTTCATCAAAAGCAAAGGATTTATTCAAGCTTTTCATGCATTTCTCTACAGTCTACAGTGACCCTTCAGGTAAATCATCACTATTTTTCTGAGCTCCAGCAAGAGTCCAGTCAAGTACTCCTTGACCTCCATGATAGTAGCTGCAACATGGGACTTAGAGGTTGTCTGGTATAAATCGAGGGGAAGCAGATCCTCAAAGAACTGAAAAGGATTGGAAGGCTTATCTGTCTTCCTTCCAGGAAAAAGGGGTAAGGCAATATGGAAAGATGGGGACATGGAAGGAATCTAATAAGAACAGCATGTATGCTGAGACAAATTAACGTACAAACTAAATCCTAAAGAAATTGGGCCATCTATAGCAGATATTTTGCATTCTGTTTCAATTTTGTGTAAGTGTGGTACTTAAATATCAAATAAATAAATAATGGTAATGAGAAGGGGAAAAATACAATAACAGAGCTTCCCATGCATATGGATCTGAAACTGCTTTTATTCTTCAAATATGTTATGAATGGTGGCCCTTCACTCCTTTCCCCACAACCATACCCGCTAACAAGCCTTAATGTTTAAAACTTATGGCAAATTAAAGCTGCTTGAGTTGAAATTCCTGTAATGTTTATTTCATTGAGCGCCTGTTATAAGAAATTCTTCTTTTGGGTAGGATATATTTTCCTTTTTCATTTTCTGTTTAGTGGTGCCTGCTATTTTTATTGCAACTTCAAAAACAGTTGAGCCCTCTTATAAACCTAAGGGCTAATATAAGTGGCTAAAGAAAAAAGAAAGTGAGTTTAATGCTTGGGGAACAGTCCAGATTAACAGCTCTGGTTGAGACTGAAGTTTTCAAACAATCAACAAAGTAGCTACAGTGCAGACGATGTCTACAAGTTTTCCTGCACTGTCCTACCCTCAAATCTCAGCTCTGTTCACAAGGGCCCACTTTCAGGGATAAGAGGGCAGTTTATTGTCAAGGCACATTAAATTCCTGACATCTCTGCTAGAATTGCAAACAAAGGTACGGTTCTTTCGGTAGGACTGTTGTTTAGCATTACAGATATTTCATGAGGAATTCTGTATTGCATTCCTGCAGTTTAGAAGGACTAAAACTCTTTCACATCATCTAACTCTGCAGATAGTATATCATTATATGTTCTTGCATGACTTCACTTCATAGAAGAATGAAAATACTGTTTTTTACCTTGTATTGTGCATGAATCATCTTCTGAATGAAGGCCTTTCTGATTACAGAGGGAAGAAGAAAAAGCTACTGGGAGTCATATTTAGAAACTTAAAAAAAAAAAAAATCAGAAAAAACAGAATTTTCATTTGCATACTATATACATGGTCAGCCTAAATATTTACTGAAACTTGCAGTTCCATGATTTTATACATATTTGAAGATTTCAAGTTGATGAAAACCTTTTGAGAGGCATTATGATATTAACATTATAACAATTCCATGCAGTTATTATAGGAAATCAAAAATAAAAAAATAAAAAACAACTCATTGTTTCACTTTTAAGGGAGAGGTTTTACTTAAATAATTCTCTAACAAATGTGTAGAAAAGGATTCTAAGATAATTTCAGTTGACCATATATGCAAAAAAGTATGCCTTTTTCTGAAGCACAACTAGCTGTTGGTTTTCTTTCTTTAAATTTTAAAAAAAGAAAAAAGGAAATATACCAATTGTGTTTATATTGCTCCTGGCTCAAAAGAGTCTATGGTGCCCATGTTCATTGGTAGGAGTGCTTTCCAGCTGTCAAACAGCTTGCACTATGTGACCTCCCACTGACTATAATCTTTTAAGCAACGTATTTCTGTTTTAGAGGTTTATAAGTCTTGTGGAAGTTAAGGACACATGAAAAGTCAAGAACTCTTTTTTTTTTTTTTTTTCTGGAGAAGGATGGACAGGAGCGCTTACCCCAAATGTTTTTCTGAGTAGGATTTTTACTCACTGAATAATGTCTTTGACTCACTGTTGCCAGAATTCACCTCAGAAAACATCCCTGAAATCTGAAGGGGCGAGACAAAATACTTTGATTCATAAGAACGGCCTGACCAGGGAGGTGGTGGAGTCACCGACCCTTGCGATTTTTAAGAGGCGCCTGGACAAGGTGCTACAAGATATGGTTTAGTAGCTTAGTGGGTAGGATTGGTGATAGGATGACGGTTGGACTAGATGATCTTGAAGGTCATTTCCAACCTTGTGATTCTGTGATTCTGTGTGATTCTGTGATTTGGATTATTGTCTTTCACAGTTCAGGATATAAACTGATTATTTGGAGGGAAACAATATTCCCATGTCTTTGATGCTGTAGTTTATTTGTGTCTAAATAATTTCTAACTGATGGCTACTCTCATGTTAGACAAGATGGACCAAAAATCTAACTTTTATAGCAAACCTTATGCTTCTGTTCAGGTAAAATAAAGAAAATAAAAAAGAAATCTCTCCCATTATATTTTTAAAAACAGACAGTTATTGGAAAAAATGTATGAACAGCAAAAATACTTTTGTAAAGTGTCCCTCTAAAGTTTTATTTTATGGTTAAAGCTAGCAAACATTTCAGATACTAATAGAGAAATACATAGTATCTATACTTAAAAACTATTTCCTTGAGAAATAAACAGAATAATGTAATAGCCACATCTGAAAATAAAGTAATATTTAATGAGAAAAAAAAAAAAAACACACTATTTCAATGATTTAGTGGGAAAGCTACAATTATGTAGCCTTCATAAATCATATCATAATGATAGTGCTTTATCTGATTCATTGAAAATGATTCAGCTTGAGACAAAGGAATAAACAATAATGAAACTCAACAATCTAAAGTTAAATGACTAAGATACTCAATGGTAGTTATATCTGCACAATGGATGTTTCCTTTCAAAAGAGTGAAGAAAATACTCTGGGACTGGAAGGTTTAGGAAAGTGGTAATGAGATACAGAGCCTTTCACCTCTAGGTCATTGAGTTCAATTGCATTTCAGGTTGCTACTGACCGAAATTTGCTTCAGCTGATGGCTATTCAATAGCCTATTGTGAAATGAGTTGGAGGTCTCAATCCCATCCCTAGTACAAAAGTACCAACATAACATTTAGCAGTCACAGCAATAACACCTGCAGTATGTACACGTGACCCTTTTACCCCACGTCTTCCAAAACAAACTTGAAAGGCCCTGAATTTTGCTACAGTACAGGAGTGTTACTCTAATGAAACATCAGTTCTGAAACCATTTCACACAGAACAAATTGCATATGTAATTAAATATGAAAATGAACAAAGCAAGTACTGTTGTCTTCCATATTTCCTATGGAAGTCTGATGATCTTATGCTCCCCTACATAACTATTTTTCAGACTCTTACAGAATTTGGCACTGTTCTTGTTGCAGTGTGCAGAGGTACATCCAACCTGAGCAGAGAAGTGGTGGGTGGATCACGTCACTGTGCAGCCGTAGCTGTATCATATGTCCATGCAGACTAACGTTAATGAGATCTGCTGCACTCACCTTGCTCTGTTGCCTCCAAAATTTCACATAATAAATTATCTGTTGTAGCTATTCTCTGGAGTACATGGAAAATTTGGGGAATTGTGTAGGGGAAAGTTGAGGTAGGGGAACCTAAGAAAGAGTGGAAGTATAAGAAATTTCTAAGAATTACAGTGAAGAAGCTGTCACAGCTAGGCTAGAGAGAAAATAATTCATATAGACAGTCACAGCAACATGATTGTTGTAGTCCACTTAAATCTACTAAAATGGGATTTCACTGTTTAGGGGTTGTACAGTCTTGGTCACCTTATTCTTATATAGGTCTTTTTGTTTATATTTGGCATTGAGACTCTTTGCCAGGACTATGTCAGACTTCCATTATAAACCTTAAAAGGTTCCTGAACAATTAGTATTTCTTATATCATTTATGAAGTTACATCACAGTGATCCTATGAGAAGAAATAACCTCTAAGTATAAATGTCTAAATGAAGTAAGAAAGTAAAGAAGTAGTATAGTCCGATCGGAAAATAAATATGAATATTAATTAAACATTCTTAAGAACAATAGGAGAAGGAATTGAGTGCACATTCTATATCTTTATTTTTAATCACAAAGAGAGAGAAGGACAAACTGAAAAGGATGAAATGAAGAAGACTCCATCCAGGGTAGAGAACGCATAAGTCTCCATGGCTGTGCAGGGTTAACCGTTAATAAAAGGGAGTTGTAAGATGTGATTACCTAAAGACTTCTCAAGACACACCAACATGAGGGCTAGTGATGAAGTCTAAGTCAATAGATGTTACTTGAGGAATCAGAAGAGCTAAGAAGGATCTTTACTGTTCCCTATGTCTTTTACAGTGTCTTTTGGCTTTGAATGCTTTGTCAGTTGTCTGCAAAACTATGTCATAAAATAAACATATTATTTTATACTAAAATTTTTCTAGTTATGGAGATGATTCTGAGTAGCCCAATAGTGGATAAACACATTGCTCCTTCAGAAGCTGCAAATACATTGCTTAAATATAGGTTTATCAAGCCTAAGATTTGCATTTTTATTGTATAGTTTTGGCATCTACTGCATCTGAGCTGCTTCCACCTTCAGTGGGGAGAAATAGCTGTACTGGGTTTACGTGGTAAAGGTTTGGTAACAGGGGGGCCACAGGGGTGGCTTCTGTGAGAAGATTCCAGAAGCTGCCCCATGTCAGACAAGAGCCAGCTCCAGCCAGCTCCAAAAGGGATCCGC